>JBCJKH010018420.1:0-13438 GCA_039877255.1 Loriculus beryllinus | reverse complement strand
CCTCGTGGCCCTCCTCTGGACTTGTTCCAACAGTTCCATGTCCTTTTTATGTTGAGGACACCAGAACTGCACACAATCCTCCAGGTGAGGTCTCACAAGAGCAGAGTAGAGGGGCAGGATCACCTCCTTCGACCTGCTGGTGTCTCTCCTTTGGATGCAGCCCAGGATACGGTTGCTTTCTCAGCTGCAAGCACACACTGCAGTCGGCCCATATTCATTTTCTCATCAAGCACCATTCCCAAGTCCTTCTCCACAGGGCTGCTCTGAAATCTCCTCTCTGCCCAACCTGTAACTTCGCCTGGGATTGCTCCCATCCAGGTGTAGGGCCTTGCACTTGTCATGGTTAAACTTCATGAGGTTGGCATCGGCCCACCTCACAAGCGTGTCAAGTTTCCTCTGGATGGCCTCATGGCGTGTCATGGTCCTTCCCTTCAGCGTATCCACTGAACCGCACAGCTTGGTGTCGTGGGCAAACTTGCTGAGGGTGCCCTGAATCTCACTGTCCATGTCAGCGACAAAGATGTTGAACAAGACCGGTCCCAACACTGATCCCTGAGGGACACCTCTTGTTACTGGTCTCCAGCCCGACACTGAGTCATTGACCACAACTCTTTGCGGGCGGCCATCCAACCAGTTCTTATTTTCTGTGCTTTCTCTTTTACATTAGAAGTAATGTAACAAGCACACACAGAGGGATTACTGAGCAGAGTTCTTTCAAAAAGGGGTAACTTCATTTATCCAAAAAAACTGATGAAACATCTCACTGACTTGGAGAAAAGGAGGCTGAGGGGTGATCTCATTGTTCTCTACAGTTTCTTCAGAAGTGGAGAGGGAGGTGCTGATCCCTTCTCCCTGGTATGACAGAAGATGTGGGTATGGTTCAAAGCTGTGCCAGGGAAGATTCATACATCAGGAAGGATTTCTTTATTGATAAGTTTATCAAACCCTGGAATAGGCTTCTTAGAGAAGTAGTCAATGCTCCCAGCCAGTGTTTAAGGGGCATTTGGACAACGTCCTTAACAAAAGGCTTTAACTTTTAATCAGCCCTCAACTAGTCAGGCAGGCGGACTAGATGATCACTGTACTGTCTCTCCAACTGAAATACTCTATTCTATCTTTCAGCCAATAGAAAATATCTTCAAGTCAACTGCTAGATCATAATGCTCATCTTGGTCTAGTTCATGAATTGTCACACCTGAAAGATTACATATAACTTTACATTCATTTCAGCCAGCCTTAAACAATGAAAATGAAAAAGACGAGGAAGAAACTACTCAGGTATAGTTAACACAAAGTTGGGATTAAACACCACTGGCAATCAAAACCTCTCCTGGACATAGTAGCTTGAAGATCCATGTCAGCTACATACATACACACACAGCAATGCCTAAATGCACCTGGTGAAGTCAGTAAGTCTGTTAAGATGCATGGGCATAAATACAGTAAGAAAAAAGAGAAGAAACCTAGAGAAGAAACCTATGATTTCTTCCACTTCATCTTTTTCTCAGAAACGCAGTATCCTGCCTGCCTGTCTTCTTTTCTCTGCTTTCTGCATTCCCAACAGAACACCACAACCTGAAGTCCAACAGTTTTTCTAAAGCCATCACAAAAGACAGGAACATGTTCTCTCACTTCAGTTCTGAGTGACTATTAAAAATTTGGCCTCCCAATAAAACGCCAAATCCATTTAATTGGAGTAAATGTCCCAGCACAACACACTTTAAGAATGTGCCTGCTGCTTACAGTAATAAACCACCTGCATCTGACATTCTTTTCATCTACTCAAAACCAGTTTCTAATTTATTTTCATGTACAGTGAAAATTCAGTCACAGTGGAGCATGAACTCATTATGTGGAAACACATCCAGATACTCTCGCTCAGCACAACTCCCTTTGACAGAAGTAAAAGTCTTGACCAAGGGAGAAATAACAACAAAATTATTCATTGCTACATCTTCAGGTTTAGACTTTAGATGCCAGGATGACAGAAAGCACTCCATCTTTCCAAGAGATATGCTGGTTCAGGAGATTTTTGAACAAGATACTTTTATTAGAACAAAAGCTTTAGAAGAGACTGCTTTCACTGTAAATTTTATCATCACAAATAATTACATCATGTAATCTCTTTCATAAACTGATCAAGCCCCTCCTTAAATTAGTTAGGCTATTTTCTCTCTAGTAAAGGCTGTTCCAGACTACAAAGCATGTTCTGATTTCCAGCCTCAGTGTACTCTCAGAAAGCTTATATATATTTATTCCTTAGCTTAAACAGTTTTTCTTGCTTCGTGTTGATTTTACCGATATATTTATAGACTGCAGTAATCTTCTCTTTCACTTCTATTTGCCAGTCTAAGCAAGCCAAGACTTTTAGTGTCCCCTTGTTATACAGGCTGAGTGAAGGCTGGAAAGCTGATTATTAGAGAGAAACTGCAGCTCTGTCTTTAGTGCAATAGCTGGCATCCTGAAGAACTGTACATTACTCTCTTAGCCCTCTCAACAAAAGGGCCTGAAGTAGAAATACATCTACCTCTGACAAGTTTCCAAGTCACAGTATCTCTTCTTTTCCTAACAGCATGCCACATATTGCCCGTTATGCAATGCTATACCAAAAAGGAAAACCTCATCTTTATGAGTTTAAATCACCTTCATGAGATTGAGCAAATATTTTTAATTAATAATTAATAGCAAGAATCACAAATTACTGTGAAAAATGGGTAATGTGTGAATTCTTCTATAAATTCGTATACAGAAAATGAGTTCTAGCTTTTGCCAATCGGGAATGTGACAGCGCAAGAGAAGAGGTGATGTGAATATGTCAGCACCAGCAAGACAACAACAGTGGGTCTTGAGGAGAAAGTGCTTGAAATACTGAAACACTTTGCCACTCTGAACATAAGAGGCAGCACAGAGAAATGCATACTGATGAGCCTGTGAAGATGAGTCATAGGAACAAGGCAAGAGTACAGAAGCTGTAGATGTCAGTAGTAACAACACAGACTACAGTGTCATTTGCTTTATAAAGGGCTTGTGAAGTTCGAATTTTACTCCAAAAAAATGAGGCAAACAAATCAGTGCAGAAAATAACGGTAATTGTTTCTGAACACCTGCTGAGCTCTAAATTCAGCTTACATCTCTGTATGCTACTTCACATTGAAAAGCAAAACAAAACCAATGTGGACTGCTATGAAGAATGCACCTTTGGAACTTATGCTATTTAGCTGTAACTCCAAGACATACTGTTTGGAAGTCAAACTCAGACAGCATACCCCAGAACAGACTTTGGCATCCATCATTTTGGTATAAAAGCTGTCCTACGAGTTAACAAATGCACGCATCCAGTGTAAAGACAGGAAATAACCTAGAAATCCCTTAGCAGAAATGGTCTGGCTTCCCAGCAGTCTTGAAGTTCTACTGCAGAACAGATAAACAGGAAGCTTTTCTTAGGAAAAGAAACAACCTGGGAATGTTTTCCTGAGGAAGGCAGTCTGGCCTAACAGTCACCATGTCTTATCAGTTCTCAGTTGCCTGTTTCTGAAAGTCAGCTCTCCAGGTTCCAAGCATGCCCAGCACAACAATACTGTGCACAAAGGATACTCAATATTAGGACACATCTATTACCTTTGCACAGGCCCTTCCTACCTATGCAGCCCCATGGAAGGACTTGCATACCAAATAAAGAATTAGCTAATTACAACAAAGATGAAAAAAACCCCACTTGTCATTGCTTACTCCTAGTGATGAAGAGTGAAAATCAAATATCCCCGTTGATAGTAAAATTTTGACAACTGCAGTCAAGACTGATGAAGTGAATTAAATGCAAAGGTATGCTTTGGCATGCTTTGCTTCAAGGGAACCATTTCATTTTAAGCACCAGGAATGCAAGAGATTGCCAATTATTACTGTTTGAAGCACTCTGCCCTCCTGCATTAGACAACACTGAGAGTTCTCCTTTCATGTAGTCCTCACTGCATACTTTAAAAGTTAGCAATCCTTAGAGGCCAGCAGCTTCCAGTTCACTGTCTCAGGAGACGTTAGGTACTATATAAGCATAATGGCTCATGACAGAATCACTCAGGATTGTTTCTCATCTCTCTCATTTTGGCTCACGGTATCTCCCTGACCTGATCGCTTCTTTGCAGCAGCTAAATATCCCCAAAAGGAAATGACATTTTACAGCTCGTATGTTTTCACCAGCCACAGAAATACGAGCTGCAAAGGAAAATAACACAAATATCAAATATCACATTGGACAGGTGAACCACTGAAATGACAGGATCAGTCAGCATTACTGCATGGTCTATGAGATTTGCTTCTGTTCATCAGCCTTGTTATTAAAGTTCACTTTCTTCTCTTTTTGTTCACCATATTTTTCCCCCTGACTAATCAAGTTCCACTGTGAATACCATCTATATTTCTAGAACAACTTCCACTTTTTAAAATATATTTGCTGAACACACATTCTGTGATTACCTGACTATGCCACCAGAAAATAGAAGAAAGGCTACTGTGAGGAACCAACTCTCCCTGTAATTCAACTGCAGCTGCTGAGAATAATACACAAATGGTTATTTTTTTTTATCTGGAACATGTTAAATCTGAACTTTTTCCCAATTTCATTTTAACAGCTATGGATTCATTCCTTGTCATTTGCTGTGCTCTTTGCAATTTCTGACAGAAAAATGATGTATTTGAAATTGAATGCATCATGTATTTTGTACATTATCACTGTGAGCTGCACTGCTTTGACCTAGTATGCAGAAAATTTAATTTTCTGCCATAGCTATTTAAGTCCTCTTCTGTCTCACACTCTGTAGGTACAGACAAGATGGCCAACCAGTCAAACCTAAACATGTCTACTATTATGTTTCAAGGCGTAATCAAAGAAGATCACTATCCTTCACAACAGGAACCCTGTGCTGAAATTTCAGTGCTTCAATTGGGCATTGAAGTTGATGCTGAACACAGTGACGGATACCAAGCAAATCTGTTCATCTGGCAAAACTTGTAATAACAATGGTATGCAAACCACGACTACCCTATTTGAGTTACAACACTAACACATTGTCACCATCCACTCTGAAATACTAAAATGGCATTAGGAGGAGTCATAACCTCATCTCTTTTGGGGCTCAGGATCTTCTCCTATTTCCAATAACTCATATTGGAATCTGTCCGTACTACTGACTGAGCTTCTTTTTAGAGCAGCAAAGCTTATATGAGACAGGAAAGATGTCTTGACGTAAGAGAGGAAAAAAAAAACTCAAAACAAAAAAACCCCATACAACCAAAAGGCACGACTATTCTCTGAATACACCTAGTTATGAAAAAATCAAGAACTTAAAGATACATGATTTGTGACTTGGTCTTTGGGTTGTTGCTATTTTTTTTAACAGATCCCTTACTAAAAACAATGTCTTTTATATTCTTGGAGTATCAGCTTTGCCCTTCCTTCCCACTGGATAAATAGATTATTTCGCCTTTTCATTTTTAAGTACAACATTAACTATACCATTGATCTTTGCCATTCTCTGTAGAGTTCATAAAGTTAACGTAGTTGTAGAAGTACACAATTTCTAATATTACTAAATCTATAAATGTTTATCCATTCTCCATGAGTATTTATTCATTTTTGCAGCAGTTGCTCAATTATTATCTTAAAAAAGAATTCGATATAAGATAAAAAGCCAAAATGAAGCATAAGACAGCATGGCTTTCTAGATACCAGCTGCTTGATTCAGTACATCAGCATTCAGAAATATTAATATGACCAAAAGCAGTCCAGCGCCTTCAGTTCTTATTTTACATTTAAGGCAAGGTTCAATACATCACTTCTCTAGGGAGTGAGGAAAAGTATAAGACCTGAATCACTGGAAAACACATTTATTAAAGAATGTTCACTTTTTCTATAGAACATACTTCAAAGAAATCATTATACTTTGTTTTCATTGTCTTGCATCATTTACATCTGATAAGATTTTACAGCCCATTCCTTTACTCTAAATGTACCAACAGCATATATTAGTATAGGACAAAGCAGACAAGTGCTTTGAAGACACTGCAGAAAATGGCAGAGTTGCCTCGAGGCAGAGAGTCAGTGGCGTCTAGATGGACTTAAGAAGCGAGCAATAAGCAGAGTAAATGCTCAAAAATGGCCAAGCTGGGGTACTTATTTCTAAGCAGAAGACAGAGAACCTGAAAAGGAAGTGATGCATTGAAACCTTTTTATTAATCCATAAGTGTATTCCAGCGTTCTTTTAGTTCACATGCCAAACTACCACATTTTGCCATACTCATGTCATATACTCATCACTTCACAAAGAGGTAACAAGGAAAATGAGAAGCATCTATTATTTTAATTTTCAGCAGTGAAACAAGTGTTTAATCTTCTGACAAGCAGCTAGGTTGTAAAAACTCTCCTGGGTTACTTAATACAGTAAGATGAACAGAGAGATACAATATGCTTGCCACATGTACAGTTATTTGTTGATAGCTTTCTCTTTGCTATTCAGTACAATTATTTCTTCCTGGTAGAGGTTCCTTGGGAGTTCTTGGAACTAGTTGCAAATTTGTGTAAACATGCCCTACAGAAAAAGGGCTCCTGGAGTCATCCAATTCACATGCTTAATGAGGCAGTGGTAAATAAATAGAGAAAAAAGGAGCCCAAACAGTTTGCATTTGGCAAACTGTTTTTCATGTTTGTGCTTTCGTGGGGTTTGGGTTTATTGAGTTTTTTTCAACATCTATCTGAATCTTTTCAGAACATGCCAGTGCTTAAAGTGGTTTTTTTTTGCAAGCAAGACCTAGGGTTTGCTCCATGCGTGACTTATTTTTCTCTGCTAGTGCCCTGTCCCACACACAGGTCATAGGGTTGGCTAGAGCACAGGTGTAAAGAATATTTATTCCACTAAAGAAGAATCTGTACGTTGTTTATCTGTTTGTTGGGTTTTTTTTTGGCTTTCTGGTTTTTAAAAAAAAAAAATAAAAAAATAAAAAATATGTAATCACACAGATGTTGCATAGAAAGATTATGGAAAGATCCTATTCATCTAATTAATAATTTAAGGCAATACTTAGAGTTAGTTGAAAACTCTTATTATCACCTTATTTTTCTTTTTCCATCAAGAAACTACACCTCAGTCATCCATCTCCTAAAACAGCCCCAGGAGCAATCCTTAACATAAAGAAAAGTGGTGATGGATGAACTGTCTTCATGACTACTGCTATGATGAAGTATAGACAGTGCTGGAAATCCAGCTCAGTATATGCATTTTGTGGAAAGGAAAAAGATCCCACCCTTGTTACTGAAGAAATATACCTCTCTGCAGAAAAATTTCCTTCCCTGTTATCAAGGGTATAATGAAGACAACTGATGCTTTCATATGTTATGCTTTCACATGAAGGAGGCAAGTGAGAAAGCTGCAGACGAAAACTACAAAAGTAAACAAAATAAAATAAAATACATCTGTGCACTCAGGGGGAGCAGAGAAAGAGGTCAAAGGCTGAAGGAGAAAAGGCAAACAAAGGAGTGGTCTGACAGAAATTAGATGGAGTCCAGAAGAGAACAGTATGATCTTCTCCTACCTGGAATTTCATCATGTTTCTTCTGTGACCCACATATTTCTGCAGTTCCTCTGAGAGCAACAGATCTTATCAAGAGCAGTCTAAATGCCGTACTAGGATTTATGTAATATATGTTTAAATTACAATAAATGCTACCTTATATTTTGTACCTGCCATGCTCTGTACTCCTTAAAGCATCTCTGCTGCCCACTTAAGAGTGCTCACAAGAAGTAACTTCAAGTTATGGTATTTCTCGTCTAATCATCAGACACTGCTTTGAAAGGGGCAGTTCTATTGACCACCTCAACTCCAGGAGCACTTCTGCAAGCAGTTCTGGTGCTTTCACCAAGACACTGGTGTGAGCGTTCAGGTCCAATCTGACTAATCTAGCTTTTAAACATATCCTCAAAGCAATGTTAAAAAACTGAATACTCATTTCTTCAAAGAAACTGAAGTGCCTTATATGTCAAATACCTCACCTGCAGCTGCAAGAGTTCAGCAGTTCTGGTTCAGCTGAGGAGTAACAGATTAATGTATTATGGTGACAGAGTCAGGTTTTGCTGTTCTCAGTGAAATCAGAAGGAGCTAACAAATCAAATCACCTTCCTAGAATACACTGCTAATTGCACTGTGAGGGCCATCAAGTACCCCAACTTCACTCACTGATGTGACTAACTGACATAGGAGCTGGACACAGATAGTAAGACCTGATGTGTAAGACTGATGAGAAGTTAGGAAATTCTGCACATTGATTTGCTGAACCAGATAAGGGACAACCAAAAGGACAAACTGCTTTCCAAGTTCCTGACAAAAGTCTTGAAAAATCCCTCTCTCAAAAGATGTACAAGAAACCATGGACTAGACAACCCTCCCAGGAACCACAACTACCTTCATAAATCCCTGACAGTTTTCCTTTGAAGCAATATGGACAAAGGAAATGGGCTATTTCTGTGAAGAAAAGTGTTTACAAAATACCATAATTTCAGTTGCCACAACAGTTCATGTTCCCACATTCTAAGGAAACAACAATTCCAGTTGCAAAAAGCAACATCTCAAAACCACTTGGCTAATTTTCATTCAAAGTAATCTTGACTGGAAAGGGAAGCATTGGTCAATAAATAGAGTGCATATTTGCCAAGCTATGTGGAAAGCATACAGAGAGGTAATATTACATATTTTTTAACTTATTTAAAGTTAACATATTATAGTTAAATATATATATATTAATATATATTTATTTATTTATATATATGTAATTATATATATAAAGTTAACATATAAAAATTGACATATTTTTTGTAATATTTAAAAAATATTACATATTTTTTAACATTTTCCCTGCCACTGGTGAGATGTGACACCACTGAGCATGGCACATTCCTTAAGTGGATTAGTGAACATCAGAACAAAACAGCCTGGTTATGAGGCGGTTATACTGCTTCAAAACATCCTGAGAGATTCTTCCTACTGTATTAGGAGTCATACAATCCATAGGGTGTTGAGAAACCTTGGGGATTCATATGTCAGTGTTCATGTCACTACTTCTGTAATTATTCAGCATTGTCATCTATACGGATATAACTGCCAAAAATCTGCGCAAGACTGTGACATTAGAAACACGGCAAATTAAAATATTAGAAACAAGCTCTTTTCTATCTTCATAAAATCAGTAACATATTTGAGTCTGAGTGCCCTGACTCATAGTCCCTGGCACAGGAAATGACAGTAATCCCTTCTCAGTGCAATACAGATGTGGACAGTAGCTAACATCATTACAGAGGAAGGGGCAACATCTTTGGTTAACTGCGATTATCAGTTCCTAGTTTTCAAGGTGATAGAGGGAAGAGTTGGACATACCTGCTCCTTCTGCTTTCCCCTCAAATACTGCATTATCTCTGAGGAGGTAGACTGCAGGTCTAACGAATTATAATATCTCTTTGTAGTTGTTATTGTGTTTTCTATTTTTAGAGGAAGATAATGACTGTCCATGCACATAATGCTGTTTTTAAGATCATGAAGACCCAGCATTTTGAGTAGAAATCAGGAAGAAGGTACAATGCTCTTGCAGAAAGTAGTTCACGCTTACTGGGGCTCAGCCAATGAAACTTGGATTTGCTCCTGCTTGTGTGACTGGATTTACTCCCCACAAAACACTACAAATGGCTGCAGGTGCAGAGGGGACCACAGCCTTAGAGCAGAGAGGAAGCAGTGGTGATAGAGAGCAGTGTAATAGAATGACAAGTTTATGCAATCATTGAAATGTGTGAAGTTGCTGATGGGTTCTGACAGTACAAGATAACTTTGACTCTTAAAACACTTCTTCCCTTTCTATGCAATAAAACAGGATTTTAAAGTCCAAATAAGAAAGAAACCAATTGTTCTCCTTTGTTCTTATTTGGAAGACCACTTTAAAATGAGCGTCAAAAGCCTGAATTAAGTCCCCTTTCCTAAACAGGTGTACTATCCATCAGGGTTAACAAGTTTCCTGCAAACTTTTAAGTCATCTTGCCTTTACATCTTATACCCAAGTTCTACTCATCCTTTTCAAGTTTTTGCTCCTGGCTTTACCTGAACTACCTCTCCAGTGAAAGAAATTTATAAGCAGTCTGAACAGCAGAATAGGACTGGATGAGGATGAACTTAATGAACAGCAGCACATGGGAAAAAGGATATAAGCACAGCTGATAAAGTTTTCTTTGAGTGATGTTACTCAAAAGACAGGAACTATTCATTCATGTCTCTGCACAGGATTAGACCAGGACTGATCATTTAAAAAGAGTGCAGGAAATGATTTTGCAAATGGTTTAAATACAAGTTTCTTAAAGTGCAGATTTTGCATTCAGACTCTGCATCTCCAGAGAGGGTCTCAGAAAAGGACCCTGTTTTGTTATAGTGCACTGGATCAGTCACCTGCTAAAGGAAAGACCGTTCCCTCTACTGGAACTATTCCCCTCTTTTCAGAGTAGTATGATTGTGTAAGCTCACCAGCATGATACAGAATAAAATCCATTGATTACATCACCCAAAGAAAGCAGTCTCGTAGAACAAGAGAGCTCTGAATACACAGGAATACTAACAGGAGTAGCTACTGCACTGATTTAATTTCTGGTACCCTTTTAGCTCTTTTAGACAGCTCTTTCCCAGTTTCCAGCTTTGAGAAACACCAGTCTCTCAAAGCAAGCAGTGTGAATCTTTGACACTCAGTCTGGGCCATGAGCTGTACACACATCTGCATCTCCGCAGGTGCACGATTTACATCCCTGGATCTCAGCTGCATTTTAACCCTTCCTTTTTGCTCCCTATGGAGAAGTTGCAGGGTCATCAAAGTCACTGCAGTAACTGAGATCAGCAAACTACTCCTAATATCTTTTCCATGTTGCCTCATTGTCCAGAAAAAAACATTTATCTCTGAAACATCTGCAAACCAAGAGAGTCAGTTGGTTAGAGACAAGCTCCTTGAAGCCTTTTGCTTTCCAGTGGTAGATTAGTATATTCTTCCTTGAGACATTAGTTTGTGACTTTCCTGCACAGAACTCAGTGAATGAGATCTTCATTGACCTAGAATGAGCATTTGACCATTCTCGTTATGTTGAACCAATACACACACACTCAGAATTTCAGGTAAGTTGAAATAAACTCCTTTGGTTGCTTCCATAAAAGTCCTATGAAAATATTCATAACCTTGTTACATATCAGCTTTACATCTCTTATCTCTCATTTTCTCTATCTTTAATAATTTCATCTACTCTTCTTCCAGTTCATCTTTCTTTTCTACTCTTTATTCTTACTCTATTCCCTTTTATTCCACTTGCATTTTTATTTTACTGCCAGAGGGCAAGAACTGACAGTAGTAGTACAGAGAAAGCATTCAGGTTTTGTGAAAAACAGAGGAATGAAGAAACCCCTCAAATACGTAACAACAGACTTCAATCATGTTCTGGAATATCAAGGGCCTTGGATGAACTTTTGACTGCACTGTTTTTAAAATTACAAAGAGAGAACCACATTTCCAGCCTTGATGCATTTGCAACAACTGAAAATATCCTGCTTTTCAGCAAGGAATCTAGCCTCACCAGTGCTATTTTTGCAGGTCTGACAACAAAGTTGCTAGATTATGGCAGGTGATTATCATATTATTGGCAGAACTGTGACATGTTTTATTTTCAAAAATATATTACAATAACTTTCAATCGTTGATAAAATGTCAATTAAAGTCATGTAAAGCTTTCACAGAGACTCAGTCATTCACACCATGTTGTGGACATATGGTCATCATATCAAGTTCTGATACTTCATAAATTGGCAGGCCTGGCCGGATAGGCATGTAACATAATAAGCAACTACCATGAATAACATCTACATAAAAAGAGCTATGATCCAGTCTTTATATACTTGACAAGAAAGTGCAGTTTCTCCCTGTTGACATTTGGAAGGTGTTAAAATGTTATGAAAGTTATTCTTACTCCATGCTGGCCACATATAGCACCAAGCAAGCACAGTGGGATTAATTAAATTCTGTTGGACTGCCTAGACTTTTTCAGTGTTTGGCTGCGAGGCTTGAGAGCAGGTGGCAGAGACTTGGAGGATTCTTTTATGTTCAGTAGCACAGCTTTTTATGTCCTATGTTACGGACTTGCCAGCACCTTGTAAACTTCTTTTACTCTCACAAAAGCATAGAGAGAATGAATGTCCTCTCTTATTTATTGCAAATATCTATTTTGCCATTACAAAGAATAAATAGTATTACACTTCGTAAATTCAAAATTAACCAACATCTATATTTGTTCTGATATGAATAATAAACATAGAGCAAATGCTACTTCAGCAATTATTTCTTAAATACAGTTCCAGCACTGTATATGAACTCAGGCACAGAAAAGTAGGTGTCATGAATAAGTGTTGTAAATACATCATGGGTACATGCTATACAGGTTAGCACCTTATTGCTTTAAACTGAGAATTATACTGAATATTAACATACTCCAAAAACATTAAAGTAGAGGATCTAATGTAATTATGTCACCAAACTAAAGTTTGACACTAATTAAATTTTAGTGCTAGGCTGAACTGGAAGCTAATCAAGAAAGTAGTAACCTTGTTAAGCACAAATAAAATTACTCTTATATCCACAGGAATTTCATTTCCCCTAATAATTGATACTTGTTTATCAGCGTCTAAGTACTTAGTTAATCTTTTTATACAGCCTCACTGAAATCCTGTAAGCTCATTTCCTAGCTTTGCATCTTTTAATTGTGACCTCTGTAGCCCACTGTGAACTATTTATCTTACTGAAACATCCAGAAGTTGCCCGTTACCCGCTGTGCACATAAACTCAAATAATAGCTAGGTGCATTAGGTGCATTTAGAATTCAATTCTCAAAGCCATGTCCAATGGCATTAGCCCTGTGACCATCACAGAGTATCTTACCTCCCTGCATAAAAATGCAAATAAAGCAATTCTGTACTTGCCAGGACCTTCAAGTATCATTATTCCTGCAGTTACAAAGTTCAGCAAAGTTTGAAGTAAATCTAGAGACAGCTTCTTTTCTGTTCCATAGCTGCTGAAACTGAACTAAGACCTACAAAATGCTGAAGCCATTTTCATAAAAAACAAAATTCTTTCATTAATAATATCTGCTATTCTAAAAGGGCTAAGTAACTCTCACTACGTCCTATCTGCACGCTGTTCCATGGTGAGGAAACATTTTAGCTCTCATCCATTTAAAGGAACTGGTATGATTTTTAGGTTTTGGTTCCTGGAAAAAACAGGAGTTGGTAGAAGGTAGTAAGAATGGGCTGCCCAAGGAAGTTGTGAGTGCTCCATCCATGGCAGTGTTCAAGGCCAGGTTGCATGAAGCCTTGGGAGGCATGGTTTAGT
>JBCJKH010018418.1:0-17754 GCA_039877255.1 Loriculus beryllinus | reverse complement strand
TGAGCTTTAAGGTCCCTTCTGCCCGAACCATTCCGGTATTCTGTGGTATTTGCATGGTTTGTATCAAACAGCTTTGTGTTAAGAGGCAGAAGTAGGTTTGAATCCTCAGCTTCCATAAGGACAAGAAACCATGTGGAAACAACCTGCAAATCCATAGCCATTAGCTTCTGTCTTCAAGGGAGGAGATGGGGCCATGTGGTGGCAGTTTCCATCGTTACAGTATTCATTCCTCGAGTGCCTCTGCTCCAAGGAAGGCAGTCGTGCTTTGTAGAAATTAGGATGAGTGTGTAATGAAAGATGCCTGTTTGCAAGGACATCAAATAAATGTAACTGGGTTAAATTGCATTCTGCCATTACTTGGATGTTGAGTGCTGGATTGTGCAACCTTAGTGTTTTATTATAGTGCTCTGCTCTTTAGAGAAGACAAATTAATTAGAAAACACCGAAAAGCCGTCATATGGATCATAAACAGGATTACAGTCAGTCGGGGACTGCCACTTCTGTTGACAGGCTACCTAATGCTGGTTGTCAGACTCTGTGGAGTGATGGTGTAGAGGTAGTGTTGCAGCAGTTCACAAATGTTGTCTGAACACAGTGGAGTGATGTGATGGATTCAAGTTCTTTCCAAGTCCTGAAAAGGAGCGTTCTTCCCAGGTGGGCTTTTTTCTTCCCCTTTTACTTAAGGTTGACTCATTACTTCATTCCCTGGCCAGTCTTTCCTGTTGAAGCTTTCACACTACCCTTGCTCTCATCTTAACACTTCTCTCCTCCTTCCCACAGCTATTCCAGTATGTTCGGGCTGTTGCTATATTCTTGTCTGGTTTTTGCTCTTCTGCTCAGCCCTCTTTACTCTAGCTCAGACAGGGATCACCCTCTCCAGTATTACACACCAGCTTCTTGTTTTATAGGGAGGTCTGTGTGTACCTGAGGTCTCCGCATGCCTGTGCTTTATTTCCCTAGCATAAGCAATTTCCCCTTTTCTCTGCCCTCTGGTTCTGTATTTGTCAAGGTGTGGGCTTCACTGGCACATCTGTTTTGGTTTGATTCTATCCCTCTGTATTCAAGCGGTAAGGTTCCTACTCCTGTTTTTATTATCTAACTCCCTCCCAGTCAGAACCAACGCACCAGGGACAGGAGTGGTTTTATTTGGGCTGGAATTCCAAGGGTCTTGTGAGTATTGGAGAGCTGTGAGTTTGGTTTCTTTAAATGTGTAACCAAATCTGCTCAGACTTTCTTGAGGAAAGGAAGAGGAATTTTCCATGCCAAAGCCAGCCCACATGCGAATGTTCACTCACATCAGGGACCGTGGATGTTCTGGAGAACTTCCGACTAAAGGCACCAAAGTCTTAAAAAGAGGTGTTATTTTCTAGCTTCATCTGGAAATGGCTGGAACCTGTTGGACAGAATTTTCTGTGAGGATCGCTTTGGGCATACACTGTAGGAATAGCAGTTTAAAATGGTGCAGATAAAGGCGACAAGATGGACCTTACTGCAGGCAGCCCTCAGCAGGTCTGAGCTGTGTTGCTCCCATGTTCTGCAGAGCATCGAGCTCTGAGCTTCGCAACCACCGCTGGTTCTGCTAGTTCAGCCCTTACCATTAGAAGCAGTTCAAAGGTGGTTACAACAGGTTGTTGATTGCTCTAACAGCCTTTATTCTTTCATTAGAAAACCAGCCCTTCGGTTGGGAATGGCCTCTTTGTTTACATAGGAAAACCAGCTCCTGAAATTAGGAATACATATTCTTTTCCTAAAATGCTGGGGCGAAATCATTTATTACTGTGAATTTATACCCATATATGGCTTAATTTGCACAGCTTCTTTGGGGTAATAATATCCCAGTAGAAAACTCTGTGATGATACTGGAAATGAAGCTGTTGTAGGACTCCGTGCAGGCTGCAGTGAATGTGACAGTAATGAAAACAATATGGAATAAAAGCATGTTTTAAGAGTCAATTTTAAAGGTTAGGGTAATTGTGCAAGAAACTTGGCTTCAGAAACATGTAAGGCAAGTAATTCTGACCTAGTCAAATAGGCCATGAAAAATCCATACAACTTTCCTTATGCTGTGCGGAATTCAGTGTTTAACTCTTTCAGAGTCTTGTGTGCAGATCTGGGGATGAGGGCAATCCATTTCTTGCAGTCAGGAATATTGTTTGCCAGGATCTCATAGATCTTAATTTAAAGTATTTCTATACCTTTTTTTTTCCTGTAGCCCTGGAATGAGATCAGATGTAAGCTCTTCTCCATCCACAACCTCAGCAACTACGGGACCACCTCCCAAGCTCTGTCTTGTCTGCTCTGACGAGGCCTCGGGGTGTCATTATGGGGTTCTGACTTGTGGCAGCTGCAAAGTGTTCTTCAAGAGAGCTGTGGAAGGTAAGACGTGGTGTGAGGAATTTCCTGTTTAAAAGTAGGAAATCCACATCCAAAACCAGTCTACTTAATCCGGCTGGAATCCGTGCTTTAGCTAGAATCCTCCTGGAAAATCCCATCCATTATATCACTGATCTTTTCATAGCAAATAGCATTAATAATGGTGTATTATCTGAAGCATTGATTGCATTTACATTTATAAAATGCTCCCATTCACTCACAGTGTAAAAGCATGTTTTGTTGTCTTGGCTTTTTGTTTCTGTCGTTTTCTTTCGCTGTTGTTTTTGTTCATTTGCCCTGTTTATGTACAGATATCTGTCTGTGTGATTGGATCTGTCAAGTTTGTGATTTTTAAGCTTAATGTTAGCTGGTTTGTGTGTAAAACTGTGTGTGAAACGTGCTGCATCTCTTGTGTGCGAGGTTATGGTAGTTCTTCAGTTTCTCTTATAAGCAGTATAGGTTAAATTACATACATGTCTGTGCACGTTATTTGCAGGGATAACTAGGTAACAGGAGCATGTGTGTGGCTTTGGGTTATTGAGATTTCTCTTTAATCACAGGAAGTAAATCATTCTGGAAAATAGAGATGATGGAAAACTAATAGCATAGCTGTAGTGTGTATTGCAGAGTAAGTGATCTGTGAGTCTGGGGCAGCATAAGTAGCCATTTTACAATGAACGTGGGTTGTACCTCAGTGATTCTTCACTTCAGTGTCAGAGGGGTGCAGACAAGTATAGTTATATATTGAGCATATTCTCAGTGTTTCTGAAAGGATCACAGTTCCTCTCTTGTGGAATGAAGCCTTCCAGGCTTTCCTGTCTCATGCATTCTTCATGCAATGGTACTGATTAGTTTGAAGTGAATCAGACTCATTTTCTGCTGGTGTTTTTGCACATTGGGATTCACTGGCGACAGGGCTGTGCTGACAAAGGCAAACCACCCTTCGGTCCTTCAGAAGCAGCACTTTCTCCCAGTTCCAAGCCCACTGGATGCAATAGGGAGCTGTGTGGAAATGCAGAGCCTCTTGGAGGGATCGGAAGCGTTGGGTTCATATCGCAGTCCTTGCTTCTCACCAGGGGAAGGGATGTCAGTTCTGTGGGAAGCAGAGCCTGTTCCTGGAGGGTGACAGGAGATGATATGAGATCAAGTGCAGGGCACTGGGCTGCGTGGGCTCTCTGTGACTCCCAGCTGGCCTGTGTGGAGTTGCACTCCCATTTAGAGACAGGCTTTTTTAACTGAAGAAATAATCATCTGTATCCTTAATGGAAATAAGGTCACTGGGTATCCCTCGGGAGTAGTGTTGTATGGCAGCTGGGAATACATCATAGCCAAGGTTTTGCACATCCTTAACCAAATCACAAAAGTACTAATACACGAAGAAATCAACCCAGTAATTCTTCCTGATCACTGGTGCAACTTGCCACATCTTATATCAGCTGAATTAATGTTAAAAATGGAAGAAGGCTTGTGGCTGAAAAACTGCAGTCAGTTCCTCAAGGCTCACCACCTCTGCTTTCATTTTTATTGTTGCATAGATTATCCCAGCCTTGACCCTTCTGATTAGATCATAGAATCCCAGGCTGGTTTGGTTTGGAAAGGACCTTAAGGCTCATCCACTTCCAACTCCCTGCCATGGCAGGGACACCTCCTGCTAGACTAGGTTGCTCCAAGTCCCATCCAACCTGGCCTGATACTGTGCATGTTTTCAGGAGCCATTCCAGTATCTGTTAGCTCTAGAATGCACTTTAAGGAACAAATAATTTGCTTTGTCTTTCACAGGCATTTTTCTTATTAGGAACATATGTAAAAGGAATTTGTTTCTGCAATATCCTTTTTACAAATAGCTGCCAGGCACCTGTCAGTACATAGATCAAGCTGGCTCTGCACGCTGGTCATCCAGCCTTTAGCCTGAAACCCTGTTTTGTACCTCTGTCTACACACACGTGTGCTCTGACAGAAACAGTCACAGAAACTGAAAGTATCGGTACTTAGAAAATCAATATAAAGGGTGTTTTTTCCAGCAAAGAGTAGAAGCAGAGAAGAGGAAGGTTGAAGGTGGGAAGTCAGCTGTATATTTATATACATGCCTGTTCATGCAAACAGGCTTTGTTCAGGAGCCCCGGGTGGCCAAAGCCATCTTATTCTAATTCTTATTTTCATGGTGCTTCAGAGCCTTCATCCCAGAACCAGCCCCGTTCACCCCCAGAACAACCTCGATCCTCCCCACCTCCACTTCCTCGCCTTGCTTCACATCCTCACACCTCCCCTCCCCTTCAGCTTCCCAACACTTCTGCCTCCTGTTGTGCTCCAGATCATCCTCCTTCTTCAGCATTTCTAATTCCATCTTCCAAAGTCCGCAGTTTCTAACCTTTCATACACCAGCCTGCTCAAATGGGCAGAGACTCGTTCAGTCCCGTAGGGCTTCAGAGCCCCCAGCACTGACTGGTGCAACACTGAAGAGTGCGCAGCCTCTGTCTGCTGTAAATCCCCTTGGAAACATCTCCAGTTGCTCACTACCAGTTTTTACCAGTGAAGTATCTGGGGTTTCAGCAGTAAAGATCATTCCTTCATGCAGCTGGCCTGTTTGTTATCTGGGCAGTGGCCAGATGCAGAGCAGAAGGCAGCCTCAACTTCCCTTTATTTTCCCACCAAACATTCATGTGACACGAAGGCTTTAATAGAAGGTAATACAAAGAAATAGTGTAGCTTTCACCTAAAAAAAAGGCAAGAATGGGCAAGTAGTAAATACAAGCAACCAAACAGCACCTGCACAGAGAGGAAGCTCTTTGTTAGGAGAAAAATTGAACAGCTCAGGAAATTCACCCCCGAGGCAACTGTATTGACTGTGTGCAGCGTGGTCCCATTGAACATCTTGTGAGATGTGAAATTACAGCCTCTGACTGCAGTGCTGACAGCCACTGGTTTGTGTTTCACGTGTGTGTGTATGTTCTGTAGGTACAAATATGCAAATAGGAAGCAGAACTGTGAATCATGGATCTATTTTCTGAGATGTCTTAAACACAAAGATTACACAAGGATCAGGAAGGGTTCCTCTTCTTCACAGAAAAAAGGGGGTGGGGTCATTCATAAAGACATTGAGTGCTTCCTTAGAACGTCAACTTGAAACACTTCCATGAAGAAGGTCGACGAAAGCCAAAGTAATAAGCTCTGCATACCCATCAGTTTCACAGCTGACTTGCAACAGATTCCTTAACCAGGCTCTTCTGTGAGAAGACACTAACTCCATTGTTAATAACTCAGTATTGGGAAGACACGTCTGTTCCTCACAGTATTGTACTATCAGGACTTTGCAGTACAGTGAACAGCCTAGGCTGCAGCTTTCCGCTCTCTAAAGCAGCATGTTTCTTGACCGGTATGTGGGAGAAGGATGTACCTTTTAGTAGTACCTTCCTCTGCGTAAGTTCTGTTGAGACATTCATTTATATGACTTAAAAAATGAAGAATAGGTACTCCCGCTCTGTTGGCCTGCTCCCATCGACTAAGAAACACAGCTTAATTTGTGTACTTCAAGGTTTGCCATGTTTCTGGGGTCAGTTTTGCTCTGAGCCTGCGAACCCATGAAAATGCCAGAGAACTTCGCTTGCCCAGATCAGACTCTTTAAGTTAAACAAAGAGGAGGTCTTGTGACTGTGAACGTGCTGAAAGCTTGCTCTGTGTGTCTGTAGAAGCGGTTAGATCTGCACTTCCAAAATGTGTTTATGAACACTGTTTGCATCCTTGTGGAACCATTTAGGGAAAGTGGAAACAGTATCACTATAGAAAATAGTGTGTAAGGATATTAAAGTAAGAGAAAAACTGATTTAAGAATAGAATTTGGCTGATGTTAACAAACAGAAAATAGGATTTCTATCTAAAGTTATTGGTTTTGGTGTCTCAATATGAGAAATGTGTTTGGTGTATAGATGCATGAAATCATATGGGTACTGCTCCTACTTTGGCAAGAAAAGGTATACTGTAGTCCCCAGCTGCTTGACATGACTGGAGAAGGAATGGCTTCATGTGCTGCTCCGAGCTGATGGTTCTTTCCGTGTGCTTGTGAACAGGGCAGCACAACTACCTGTGTGCCGGCAGGAACGACTGCATCATCGACAAAATCCGGAGGAAAAACTGCCCAGCGTGCCGCTACCGGAAGTGTCTCCAGGCGGGAATGAACCTCGAAGGTACCTTACGTTCAGATCCTGCTCTTGTGTTTGGGTCTTAGAGAACAAAAAGTGATGCTGCTTATGAAGCAGTTACCTGAGCAGCACTTTAACAAGTACCGGGTTTGCAGCGTGTGTGAGGAGCTCAGTGAAGAGCAGGAGGTTTCTGTGCTGCAGTTCTGTCCTCTCCTCTCGCGCTCAGCTGCTTGCGCCCGGGCTGTTCAGCAGAAGTGAGTCATACCCGCAGAGCAGGGTTATTTTTCATTCCTGTCAGCACATATATCTTGTTGCCTTCTCACTGGCTGTGAGGCAGCAGAAGTCCAGGAGATCACCTGTAGGAAAGTGTGATGCCGGCTTGTCCTGACTCAGGAGAGTGACCTGGCACCGAAACCGTGGCAGAGGGAAAGCCCAGAGGCACAGACCTAAACTTGGAGTGGGGCTTAGGTCTTCCGATTGAAGAGAAGAGGGTTTGTTCATGCTGGGGATCCTTCTTGAATCTCTCTAGAAAAGATAGACTAAATAAATAAATTTATATGTATTTGTTCTCTGGCAAGTCCTGAATGTGGCTTATAAGAAACTGAAGACCATCAACTAGAGATTTAGTAGCAGTTGTAAAATGGCATAAAACGTTTTTATTAGTGTCAGCTCTGTTTTATGCTTGATGTTTTTTTTCCTTGAGCTGTAGAGATTAATACAGTTCTTACCAGCAGAGTTATCATGGTGGTACTGGTATAATCAGAATTGTCAGATAAAATAAAAATGTTAGGATTGTGTTTGTGGGATAGAAATATGAGCAGAGCTTCATTCAGGCAGTGATAATATCCTTTAGTAAAGTGTAAGTGGTGAATTATGTTAAAGAGATGGATGATACATACGATTTTCATTTTGAGGTGGGAAAGAATACATTTTGGTTTAAGAGTTGTTTCTGTTTTTTCTCACCATGGTTGTTTTCAAATTCCATATATTCATGTCTATAGATTCATAGATGTATCTCTAGCATGTATATGGTAGAAAATACATAGAGGATGTTAATGTATCTTCATCTGTCATTCTTATAGATTCATTTATGTATATAAACAAAGCACTTTATAAGGTGTATTACTTCAGTAGTAAGCCCTTCTGTTCCTGCATCAGCTTATTGGAACTCATTTTAAAGCAGACCCCTACAGAACTCTCTCGGGCTCTGGGATGAGTTTTTTGAGTTCCTTTCTCCACCAGAGAAGATGGGAATTGAATGACGTCTGATAGCTGCCACTTTTCCACATGGAGTCTGGAGCCCTTCCAGCTATAGTCTGTGTGCCTGAATTTTGGCACAGAGGATCCCAGAGTACACTGACTTTTTGGAGGGTGGATGTTGTTACATAAGTTGTTGGAAAAGGCAAAGCGGAGCTTTTGTGACTGAGAGGGAAAGGATCTAGAAACTCAGCAACGCAGAAACGGAAGGACCCAAGGTAGTGTGAAACAGTGAAAATCCAGCATGCAAACACGAATTTAGTGAACTGAGCTAAACAGGTGGTGAATTGGTTGTACTTCCAGAAGAACTCTTAGAAAAAAAAAACTGGAAGGCAACATAAAGCACAGAAGAGACTAAAGAGAAGTTCCTTTCGTCTTATCTCTTTCAAGGTCACTGTTCAGGAATTACTGTTCTTTAAAAGCCAATTTAAATGTGCATTTGTTTTAGACAATAATCTCTTTTTGGCCAGTCGTCAGATGTATCCTCAGTGCCTGAATAATGGTTATCAGCAAACCAGTTAAGGAATGGTGAGAGATCAGGCTGTCCCAGCACAGCCCTTGCGCTTGCCCCTGCTTGCTGGAAGATTTCTTCCAGGAATCTGTCCAGGCACATTGGGAATAGCTCTCGGTTTCGAATACCTACAGGAAGTTTCACAGTTAGGTATGGGGTAGAAGGCTAACTTATTTATAAAAAACTAAATACATACACAAAATCTGCCATGAAGTGTTCTAATTCTGGCCTGCTCTTCTGCTGAGACAAAAGTGGTTCCTTCTGTGCTAGAAACACGTTACTTGACCACTTTCTTTTATGGTCTATTTTCTGTTCGGCCTGGCCCTCTTTATCATCCTTTCCTGGAACGTGCTTGTTGCTGTTGCATGAGGGTTTGGGTGTAGGGGACTGGAAGAACATACAACTGTCAAGCTGCAGGTACTAGAGATTTGCACAGAGAATAATGGTATTTTGTGCTGCAGCTTCTGTTTCTTTGAATTCTCATTTCCACTTCCCTCGTTAATTGACCCTGGATGTTCCTTGGCACCCATCCTCCTCATGATGTGTTCGAAGACAAGATTTATTGTTAGGTTTTAAGCCTGTAGAAAGTTGTCTCATAATTTCCTTTGGTCTTTCAGGCTGCAGTTTATGGTTAAACCTTTGGCAGTTTATGGGTTTGCTCTGCCATCTTCACTTTGAGCCTATTCTCTCTGTAGACAGGAGAAGGAGACCCATTGCCCTGCTGTGGGTTTGCCACTATAAACCCCATTTTAGAAGTGAGGTGCATGGTCTCTGTGCCTGATCCCCAGCACCATGGTGGGGATGTTTCACAGAAAATCTTGGATGCTTTTATTCCCATGCTGAGTTTCTCTGTAAGGATTAATCTGCTCTGATTTGCCCTGAGGAGCTGGTTTTAAATGTGTGGTGGTGTTATATCTGAAAATAAACCGTAAAGCAGCACATTATCTCAACCTTCTTTTCTTGTGAGTTACAATTAAATACCTGTCAGGTCTATTAGCCTAATAAAAATTCTTGCATAATACCTTGTCTTATCAGATAGATTTCTTTTGATTATCATTTTAGCAGACTTTCTGGGCTGGAAATACTCCATACCAGGTGTCTGCATTAAGCTGAAGGCATGTGCCTGGAAATTTAAGTCAAAGCTGTTTGTTAGCTTTTGAGAACAAGGATAATGGGGCAGAAAATGCCAGAATGTTGAAACGGTTGTGAAGCAGCCATTTAAAAATCTGATGGGACCGACGAGAAGCATTTTGCTACAAGGAATAACCATTGCTGTTCCCCATGGCAGTCCTGGCAAATGTGGCCTTTGGGAAAATGCAATTTATACAAGGCCCGTGGAGAATTTTATGTCTCTAGCAGTTAGTTTTGAAGTCCCTGTTCTAGATAGTGAGAGAAATGGGCTCAGGATGGGGATTTTGTACATTGCTAAGCTACAGAGTTGGGCCATTTCTGATGCCTGGAGATTTTGAACAGGTCATGAGGCACTTCGAATGTGAAACCACAGGACATGACGCTTCTATGTCAGTGCTACTGACTGATCTCAGAAGATCCAGAACAGAAACCAGTTAATTGAGACACAGGAAGAGAACTGGGATTCGTCCTGCTCTGTGTTTGCAGCACGCTCAGGGTAGCGGATACAGCCGGTATTGCTCACAGCCAAGTAGGAGATCCCTTTATTGACAATACACTAATAAAATTATTGCTCCAACTTTGTGTAGTTTACAGTTAACATCTCTGTGTGATGGTTTATTTATTTGGCGAGTGAGTTTTATAGTTTAATTACGCAGCAATAATTTACATGCAAGAGAGTTGGCAAGAGAAGAATCTGCTCCTGCCCAGCACTGAAAAGCACTGTTTTCCCTGGCTTGAGAGATTAAGTAACTTCTTACATTCATTACATGCATTTTTCCTTTCTTCTGTATGGTTTCTATACTTAATACTTTAAGGAACTTACAAGGTGCGCAGTCCTGCAAATACTTGCAGACGGATGTCATGCTGTCACATGGAGTTTCACTGGTACTCTGCAAATTCACAATAGAAATTGTTGAATCAGGGCTCTTCTTTTAGGATGAGCCTTGAGGATGCCTGCAGGTGTTATTTAACTTTTTGAAACACGGACATGAATGTGACTTTCACTGAAACATCACGTTTATGTGACAAGACAAAATGTTTTCACAGGAACTTTAATTAGAGTTAATGTGAAATGATTTGCAGCTTTTTGAAGAGGTGGTTTAGAATATTCAATTGCCTGATCTGTAGTTGCAGGATAGCAACAGCAGCATTTGCTCTGTGCTGTTTTTATTGCCGTGTGTGGTCACTTCCCATGAGCTAACCTGTGCCTTACCAAAACTTCCCTAGCTCGGAAGACCAAGAAGAAGATAAAAGGCATCCAGCAGACGGGTGCAGCGGGAGCGCGGGATGCTTCGGAAACGCCTGGAAACAAGAGCATCGTCCCGGCATCGCTGCCGCAGCTGACCCCAACCCTGGTGTCGCTGCTGGAGGTGATCGAGCCGGAGGTGCTGTACTCGGGCTATGACAGCACCCTGCCCGACTCCAGCTGGCGCATCCTCTCCACTCTCAACATGCTGGGAGGGCGGCAGGTCGTGGCTGCAGTGAAGTGGGCAAAGGCGATACCAGGTAATGCACAAATACATTTCCCCCTGTACTTGGCACTGGAGAGGCTGCACCTCAAATCCTGTACCTCGAATCCTGGGTTCAGCTCTGGGCCACTCACTACAAGAGAGATATTGAGGGGCTGGAGTGGGGCCAGAGAAGGGAATGGAGCTGGTGCAGGGCCTGGAGCACAGGTGTGATGGGGAAGGGCTGAGGGACCTGGGGGGTTCAGATGGAGAAGAGAAAGCTCAGGGGAGACCTGATAGCTCCCTACAAGTGCCTGCCAGGAGGATGGAGCCAGGAGGGGCTGGGCTCTGCTCCCAAGGAACAAGGATGGGACAAGAGGAAGCGGCCTCAAGCTGCACCAGGGCAGGTTTAGATGGAGCTGAGGAACAATTCCTTCCCCAAAGGGTGTTCAGGCATTGGAACAGGCTGCCCAGGGCAGGGCTGGAGGCACTGTCCATGGGGGTATTTGAAAGCTGTGCCATGGGTTAGTGGTGGTCTTGGCAATGCTGAGCAGCAGTTGGACTTGGTGTCTTACAGGTTTTTTCCAACCTGGTTGATTCTGTGATCACAAAGTTCAGTGTTTTTATTTTGCTTAAAATCTGCCTTTGATTTTGGTATCCATCAAAGCTTTAGTGATATCTGGGCTTATTTGTGCGTCTCATGCTTCTGGAGCAGAAAAGCATAAAAAAACAGCTTAAAATACCTATTACAATTATAAATTAGTTCATTTTACTAGAACTCGTTGGCCACTGAGTGCTAAAATTTGTATTTTAATGGTGGTTTGGTTTTTAAAGTAATACAAAGAACTGTGGCTCTACTGCAGAATTATTTCTTGAATATTTTTAGCAATGAGGTTCTCTGGACTCAGACTGCAGTTGCTGCACTGCCTGGTCTGGGTCTGTACTCATGGATGGTTCTTTTTTAACTACCCTTCACCATATCTGTTAGGTTTTTGTTGACTGCGAATAGGCATTTGAATGTCCAGATCCAGGCTGGAAGTCAGGACATTCATTGTCTCTCAAGCACTGTAGCCACACGATTAAGCTGACCATCACTAGGGAAACGGCAAAGGTTTGTGGCTGTTTTAGCTCCCACCTTAAGACACACTTAGCAAGTGCCTTGCAGAAGAAGTGATGTTAAATCGCAGCCTTGGACATGGCATCCCATGGTATCAGGGCCAAAAGTGAAGCTGAGGGTCTCTTTATTCCTGACAAAGACAAGTGTTTTCTTCTTTTCTACTTCTACTCGGTACCGCTACCTACCTACCTGCTTTCAAAACCCCAGCAAAAACACCTCCATAATGTGGATGGTGCCCAAGAATAACATTACTTAGCAGGGCTGCCAGAAAAAATGCCCAGTAATGGAATTCATGAGTCATAATGGTGTCTTCTTTGGGGCAGGGAAATAAATTAACAGTAGGGAAGAAGGACTGGTAAATTCAAATATACATGTCCAGCAGAGCTGGGAATAGAGGGATTTTTATCCCTTCAGGGCTTCTCTGCAGTGGAGGGTTAGGATGAGTTAGCCTGCATTAGAAGTCCACATGCACGCACTTTCTTCTGGGACGAGTCTTCAGGATACCATCTGGTACTCGCAAATACAGATTTAGATGCTGTTTTTATACAACAGTTCTGTGTTCATCATCTTTTCAAACAGTTTCCCTAATTAGAGAAACCCTTCAGGTTGGAACATATGCTCTGAATGTAAATGCCAACCTTCTCTTTAATAATCGCACTAATAGGAACTATTCTTATCCCTTTTTTATCTGCTTTTTTTTGTTTGTTAAGGTGGTTCTTCGCAAGTATTTAATTTGTATATACTGCTGCTGCTGTTGTACACCTTCAGGCATGCTAGCAGTGAGCCAGCGTTGCCTGCCAAACCCTTTAGCTGGGATTTCAAAATCATGAAATAACTTTGAAACACTTTGCCTCTGTTTTGGAAATAGTAAATCGTACTTGGTGCTGTCTCCAAAGGCAGAAGCTTATCTTGGGTAGACATACCAAGTTTTGTTATATGTGAAACTACTGCATGCCGTGCATTTGCACATCCCCAGGCAGCAGCGCTGCTGTGAGCTGTTAGATGTCAGATGCTTAATAAAATTAAATAGAATCAACAGAATTCAGACTTCAGTGATGATTCAGTATGGCACAATCGTGTCTTGCTAAATGTAGGCAGGATCTAATAGGAGCTAGTGCTGCACACTAAAAGCTGTCTGTATTTTAAGGCTATTTAAGGGACCATTTTTTTACACATTTCCTCACTGATTAATTGGCTCTGCTCATGCTGCATTGTAAGATCAGAAGCAGTTACTGATGGTAACTAATGCAGTACATATTTTGTAAGTTCAGTGTTGAGCTGTTGAATAAGAACAAAAATTGATATTAAATCCATTAATGCTTAGTGGGCTGTACTTACAAAAAGTCAAAAATACTGTGATTTTTGGAAGATGGCTCGATGAATTACAGTGTGTATGAGTTGTTGGCTTTTGTATGTACAGTATGTACAGTTGTTGGCTTTTGTAATCCAGCTAACTGCCCATTGGTTCCAGATAAGCACAGACATATATTCTGATCATTTTCTAAGATATTACATCCCCTTTTACTACCTGTAGTACATATCAGAGCACTCAATATGGTACTCTTTCCATTGAGAACATAACTTACATCATGGCTATAAGAGCCCAGGGCTCACGTGTGCTTTGCTTTGGTAGATGGTGAATATACAATATAATGCAGAGTTCAAGAGTTACTCTTCCTGTTGCTTTCTCTTGCTTTTCTGTTTTATATGGTTGACAGTTACACATTCAAACCAGCTCAAGGTTGAATGATCCAGGAGCTTTCTATTCAAACCTTCCAGATCTCGTGTGTATTCTCACTGTCCAGAAAATGAAACTGGAGTCCTTAAATGCTTAAGTCCTACATCTGCAAAGTTTTGAACAGGTAGAGGACTCCTTGATGGTGTGCTGAATGTCTGAATGGAAAACAGCACTGAAATCTTGCACCCCTTTTAAAATGCGTTTTTTTTATCCAGCACGAACTTTGCCATAAGCACCTCTTACTGTTCCTAATTTCTTTTTGTCTTCCACCAAAATCTCTTCTAAAATATGTGACTGAGTCAGATGGTCGCAATACGGCAGGAAATGTTACTGCAGGTACAGAAATACCCTTCTTAAAGTGGTAGCCTGCATTGATAAGTCAGGAGCTATACTGATGGTAACTATGGTCCTTTTCCAAGTTGTGGGAGTTTATTTCTTCTTTACTCTCACACCTCAATTTCTGTTTTCCAGGTTTCCGAAACTTACATCTGGATGACCAAATGACCCTTCTGCAGTACTCCTGGATGTTCCTAATGGCTTTTGCCTTAGGATGGAGATCATACAAGCAATCAAATGGGAATCTCCTGTGCTTTGCCCCAGACCTGATTATTAACGAGTAAGTTAAGACTTGATGCAGTGATGCTGGGGTTTACACTCAAGAGGTGAATCACTGGGTAGCAAATTCATGCCAAGATCACAGATCAATCTGTCACTTGCAAGGTGGTTTTGGTTTTGGCAGGTTGCTTAGTGTTTTTAAGTAAGTCAAATGCAAGGAAGGTGGTTGAGATATTAAGTGTATCTGTAACAAGAAGTTTTTGTGGGAGGTGTTTGTACTAAAATATTCCATATTGTGACTGACTAGGCACTGCAATAATTCATTTTATCAGAGACCACATAATTGAAGCTTTCTGGGATGGAGAGCAAAGTCTGGCAAATTGGATGGTGTTCAGTCTGTTTATTGTATGAGAGTGATGGTCTTGCCAGGTTCACAGCATTCTTGATCAGTTAAACATTTCTATCTGAACCTGATTAAAATCTGGCTAAAAAGACAAGGTTACAAATGGAAAAACTCCTCTGATTTATGTTTTCTTGTTGAACTTTGTTACCACGTTTCAGGAAAAGTTGAATTTTCTAGAATCTTTGGGCATCTTTTTTCTTGCACTGCACATCATTTTCCTTGTGTTTCTAAAATCTGTGCTGTGCAGTAATTCTGTATTGTAGAGGAGTAAAAGAGGGAATTCGGGATTGCTGAGGTGATGGGCAGCAGGCTTTATTGGAGACACACTGGGGATAAACATTTCACACAGGAATATGCATCCTTGTATTACTTTCCATATAATATTTTGAAGGTGTAATAGCAGATTGTGTTAAGTGATGTTTTTCTGCCTCCCATCTGGAGAGCAAACACTCCGTCTATCCCCTCTCCCATAGAGGTGGATTCAGGATCAGTCCCCATGCACTGTCACATACTCCTGCTGTTCACTTTGGAGCCATTTTAGTGTTTGTGTCCTTCAGCTCTGATTCTAAAAAGCCACTTCTTCCCGTGATGTAACAAACCTGAGGGATCTCTCAGCCTTGCCCCTCCGGTGATTCGATGTTCCTAAGCCCTGCCAAGGGGTTCTGTCTCTGCTTGGAATTAATCACTGGAAATACTCTGTGGGTGTGAATCTCTGAGGTTGCTGGTCAGAGCCGTGCAAAACCAGTTGACCCACCTGCAAATTCCAGCTGAAGTGATGCTGCCACTGTGGATTTGCCATTTGTGGGGGCTAAATCAGATCAATGCGATTGCACATACAGCCAAAACCCTTTCTTAGCATCACAGTTTCACTGACAGTGATTTAAGAAGTGATTAAATTGACAGCGTTTTATTCATGTCTCTGTTTTTCTGTCTTTAAAATGGAGGCAGCACTCATCCCTTTGGCATGCTCTGAGACAGCAATCTTAATATTTGCATTCCTTTTGCACTTTAGAATTAGAGCTCCCGAATCTCTTCTCTGTTTAGAAAACCATTACATTTCAGACTACTCCTTTTTCGTGTTTATGTATTTATTCCTGGTTTATTTCAATGGAATGAATTGCCAGAGCATTTATAAACTGCCAACATGTCTTTACAATAAGGTTTTTCTTAGAGAGGCAGTGAGCAGATGCCAGGTGGGGGCCCATCTGTGTGCTGGTGTTTTTTGAAGTTCTTTGAGTTACGTCTCTGGAGTAAAACAGTCTCCGTGTGGTAGAGTTGCCATAATTGATGTGGTCACTGACAAGCACAGTGACATCTGATTTGCTTTAAGTCAGGGGTCTCCTGCTGTTTCAGCAGTGGGTTGGAGCCACACAGCCGTGTTGGTACCCAACACATTTACTGCAGTCCTGTTGTACTGAATATTAATTATCAAAATGCCTTCTAGTCACAGTTTCGGTACATAAATTGTTTATCAAAGTAACATTTGTTTTCAATAAAATATGTAGACTGAGAGAATCGCTGTTGCTTCTCCAGCGTGCTACAGGTTCCCCCTAAAACCCTCTGGTCGTAACTTGCTATGTACCGTTCATCAATAAAATACAGCCACCTCTGAGCTAAACATGACAAACACTGAATAATTGATAGCACCACATGAGTTACAAGAGGCTTCTGAAGCGCAGGGAAAGCCAGAGGGGCAGTGCTGCTGGGGAAGTGTTGCCTATACTGAAGGGTTGGGTGTGACAAGAGGGACATGATGGCATCAAGGGAAAAATGCACTTGGGTTTTAATGATCGGAGGTGTCTGATCTCTCTGCTTAATGCATCATTCAAACGATAGTGCCGCAGTATGTGATATCCCTGGGAAACATTCAGTGCTACTTTGTGATGTGTATCTTGGTGATCTTTCACCCAAACAACTCCTTCCCATGCTCACCCACCCACCACCACCCTGCAAACTCTCACTGAATGTTTCAGGCATGCTAGAAACGTGTCCAAGGTAGAGTTGTAAGTTCTCTGAATCATCATCACAGACTGGATTGGGTTGGAAGGGACCTTAAAGCTCACCAACTTCCAACCCCTGCCACAGGCAGGGACCTCTTCCATTAGAGAAGCTTGCTCCAAGCCCCTGTGTCCAGCCTGGCCTTGAACACTGCCAGGTGTGGGACATGTATAACGTCCTTCTGTTTGGTTTGTAGTGGTGTCTTTTGGTTTGTTTTTGTCCATCTTAATGATCCATTTGGAAAAAGAAGTTAAATTGTTTCTGCGCTCTGTAGTGTTGTTTGTGCAACAGAATTGAAACCTTCATTTTGAATGTCTGAAATCTAGGATCAAGGTCAATTTTACAGTTAACTGAAGCTGTCTGCATCAGATTTTGGCTTCCTGTTCAGTAGTTTCAGGTTTGTGCATGCAGATGAAGAGATGCAAGTTGCTCAAACTTGTAATTTTTGAGATCTGCAAATGACTTTTCTACAGGTCTATTTTTTAGATAAACATTTTTCATTTGTAACTAAGAATTCGGCTCCGTATCAATAATTGCACTTTCAAAGCCTTATTTCAGTGAAAGACTAGAACACAATTGTATGTCTTTACCCGTACTGCATTCGAATGCAGTAACTCCAGGAGGTCTTCATCTCCAAGCCCCAGAGCCTTTAGATTGATGATGTACTTGTTTTTCTTAAATGGAAGTACAAACAAGTTGAGGAGTTGGCAGAAACTTCCAAGCCTCCCATGAGCCCCTCAGGCAGACTTGTATCATTTCAGCCTTACAAAACAGTGGCAAATATTCACATGGATGGGTTTTCAATTCTGTTGCGTAACTTGAGTTTACACATCAAACAAAACTGTATGTATCACATTATGCTGTGATAAACATCTCGCTGCGTATATGGAATTGCACATATTTGGATCTCAGTATGATCTTAAAAATATATTTAGCCTACTTTTCACCCCCAAAATCCCTTTGATTTTACTTATAAACAGATCATAAAATCATGGAATGGTTTGTGTTGAAGGGACCTTAAAGCTCCTCCAGCTCCAACCCCTGCCATGGGCAGGGACCCCTTCCGCTGGAGCAGCTTGCTCCAAGC
>JBCJKH010018417.1:5033-18932 GCA_039877255.1 Loriculus beryllinus | reverse complement strand
CTGGCAGTGTTCAAGGCCAGGTTGGACGAAGCCTTGGGTGGCATGGTTTAGTGTGGAGTGTCCCTGCTTATAGCAGAGGGGTTGGAACTAGTTGTACAGGCAGGTACACCTCACACTAAATGTATGTCCTTTTATTCTTGAAGTTTATTCTCTAGCTAAAATCTTCTTTCCAAGCCCAGTTTACTAGGCTGAAGTCTTCTCCAGCTCAAAAGGTTTTACAAACACTTAATCATATTTAGTAATCAGTCTGAACTTGTGTTTCTCAAACATGACCAGAACTGTATATAACAGTCCTCACAGATACCATTAGTGCCTTATAAAATACATTAAAGTATTGCCCTCTGTGCTACAAACCCCATTCCTACTACTTATTTTGCTGTGAGATAAACCAAGTGATGTTGAATAGCATTTTCTCCTGCTTTCGTTTTCTCCTTTCTTGAATACCCTCCACATGTACCATGCATATCAAAACCACTTTTATGAGGATCAGTACAAGATTGACTAGTTTTAGCAATTGAAAGGAAAAAAGCAAAGGAAAATAAAGAGATAAAGTTGATTAAAAAACAGTGCTCTGATTACATAAAAATATTTGGCAGTTATGTATCAGTTTCTCTGACATTTCTGAGGGAAGATATTTTATATGGTTGAAAGTCAAAATAAGATGTTTTCATTTCAGTTGTTATGTCTAATATTAATTAATGTAAACATTAATTACACTTAAAAGTATATTGCAGTGGTCTGATGCCATCTGAACAAAATATTTTTAAAAGTTACATCAGTGTTTTCAAACAAGAAAATTAAGGACTTTACCTCCATAAAATAATGTGAAACATCGACTTTCATTCTGATGGGAAATTAAAATGATTCAAGAGGCAGGAATTTCTCATGGGATAGCAATTTTCTTACCAACTTTATTAATACCTAAGCAACGATTTTGCAGCTTGGTAAACTGCTTATCACCAGAGTATCTAAGCATTTTCTAAGGAAAATACACATAAACTGTATGCATAATATACATACAATTATTTAATACATTTGAAAAAAAAAAAGCTATTTTCTTAAATTACAGCTCAGTGTGTTTTAAAGTGTGGGATTCTATTGTTAAGGAATTAAAATATGGCTTAAATCAAACACTAAACTTTCTGTAAGTGTCTTATTAGTGACTTATGACTGACTTATTAGCGACTAAGTAAGCTGGTCCTACCCAATTCATTAACTATTAACTATCTTATTGTAAAATGTGCACCTATGAACTTCCTTTGAGGGATTTAGTTTAGGACTGAAATCTAGGAAAGAAATGGTCTTTTATCTAATTTACACAGTAGATTTCATGAGTATAGGATAGAAATAACAATATAAAGATGTTTTGGTTTGCATTTTCAAGCACATTTCAGAGGCAATTTTTGGCACAATCATCAAGTTAGAGATATTCAGTTACCGAGCGTAGAAATAACTTTCATCAAAAACAACAGAACTATTGTAACTCCACTATGCAAGACAAAATCACACAGAAAAATGTTGCGACACAGTATAAACCATCGTCTTCCTGTTAATGGACATCAAAGGCAGAACTTTGCAAGTATAGAAAGCACCCCACTTGCCAGCACCACACAGAGATTGTGATAGAAATGTTCTTGCTGCACTGCAAGCCAAGCTGCAGTAGTGCTAACTAGAAAGCAGCCATGTGAATGTGACACAGTGACTGTGCCACGCAGAGGATTTCATCTCTTATATTCCCATGCAATGTTACTTTCCTTGGGCTTTAAGCAGAACACAAGATTTTAGTCCAAAGAGCTTTGAAAATTGTGCCTTGATATACCGCAAGAAGGCCATCAGATCTCAAATTGTCTTACAGCTTAAATGGGTGTTCAAGAAAATAAGAGGTGGGAAGAAATGGGTGTTCAAGAAAATGAGAGGTGGGAGGACAAAAGAAGATGACTCCTGAAAAAGCTACAATTTCACAAGATCTCCCTCCAAAGGTCAGGCACCTTAACGGATTTTCTGCACAAGGTTCAGAATGGATGTCAAATGAATCAAAACCATAAGGAGAAAAAAAAACCTTCATAATGCTGTTTCTGTGGGTTTTGTGGTTTTTTTTTTTTTTTGTAATGCTATATCCATCACATGTGACATTTTGTGTCACCGCATGGCTATGTGAAGCCAAACCAAATCCAAACTAGAGGCTTCATGAAGCAATGATCAACACCCAAGACATCTGGATTTGTTATTCAGATAAATCTGGATACAAAGTATGGTTGAAATAGCATGAAAAATTATTTTCTTTCATCATTTCTGTGTTCCGTGCTTTTCATGCATGATAAAATCGGGATATTTTCCAAACCATTTACCCAGACCTATTTTCTAACTGTGTACTTTTAATACTCCTGAAATGAGTTTTACTTGTGATCTCATGGAAAAAACGAAACCGCAATGAAAAAGTTGACAACATTGTCAACACACAATTTAGTAATTGTGGATGGAAAAAACCACTGTGGGAAAACTCACATGATTGAGCCACTGATTAAAAGTAAATTGTACTCTCAATGTAAGTTTGCATTAATGTTACACAGAAACAACAAGCAGGAGGAACATTTGTAGAACACTTAATGTTATATTTTCTTGACTGACAGAACAGAGTGCTTTGCTATTCAGTAAGTTTTCAATAGCAGTGTTTCATTACCTGGCTCATAAGCCTTTTAAGCCCTTCTCTTGTGTCCTTCCTATGCCACAAACAAACATGAACATTTATTTATAATTTCATCATTTATTTTTAGCACTGACATCACTGAATTTGGACCAGTTAAATCCTTTTGTAAAACAGAGATTAGAAGTTATTATACACTACTTAAGGTATTATACACTACTGTTTCTTCTTCACTGATTCTTTTTTAGAAGCTTCCTTTTCCTTCAATTGGAGGACTGCTGTGAGGTACCCCTGCAGCTAACTCTTCTCCAGTCTGCACAAGCCCTGTCTTTGCCCCATCCTTGTAGGGCAAGCGCTCAAGCTCTACCGTTGTGGCCACCATCAACTGAACTTACTACAGTTTATCAACATCTTTCTCTTCATACACTCAGGGAAAAATAGCGGTTTTGACATAAGCCACATTGCTGCAGACTAAGCATTTCATTTTTGTGTAACAATTCTTTTTGTCATGGTTGGCAGTCAGGTTTAGTTTATGAATAAGTGTTAGCACATACAGACAGATAAACATTTCAGAAAATGGCTGTTTACAGAAGAAGTAGGCATTCCCAGGAGGTTTAACAAAACCTCCACAAAGGAGACTCAGTACAATTCAGGATATCATGTGTGTTGACCCTGCAATGGTTCTCCTGGGGCATCAGCCATGGAAATGGAGATCCAGATCATTGTCCCTTCTGTTTGGTAAAACAAAGCTGGTGGAGCTAAAAACTGATGTCAAAATAATTTCACCTATTCAACTTGTCAGCTAAAAAAGTGAGCTCATTTTCCATGATCCTGTACATTTATGTTTTCATTGAAATCTGAGTATGATTAAATGCACAGAGTAACATACAGATCGAGAATCTGATTTTAAAGATGAGGATTTTAACTTAAAGGCAAGTGAGACAACTAGTCACATAGATGAGATATTTGGGTTAATAATGTAGTTGACAAACTGGGATAAACTCTTCCTGATGGTAATTCAGTGTACTAATAAAAAAAAAAAATATTTTTTTTTCCTTTTTTCCCCCCAGTCTTTTTTAACTTACGTTTTTTGTATGGGAATTCCTACAGTTGGAATTCAAAAGGAAAGGCAGAAGAATAATTCCAGAAGTTTGCCATTAAAAAAAAAAAGAAAAATATAGAAAATAAAAGAAAATATATATATCTATAAAACCTGGCCTAAATAATAATTTTAAATATGTGAAATAGTAGGTATGTGAAATAAAATGTTTTTCTTATTTAGTATGCAGAATTACACACTAATTACACAATAACTAATTCATTAGTCATAATGAAAATTATGATTATGTAGTTTATATTAAAAGTAATCTCACTCCCAAAAGTAATGCTTAACAAATAGTTAATTTAAAAACAAGAAAATACACAAACTAAAAAATACAGTAAAGTATGATTACACACCAGAATCCAGGACAAGACAAATACCGATTAAATTTGCGATGACTTGTTATTTCAAAAGAAAATATTTATAGGGTAAAATAAAACACATTTCAAGCATTAAAGGGTGAAAGCAATAATTTATATAAGGTTTTGGGATTGGGTTTAGGTGCTGAAGTCTTCTTTTGGTAACAATGTGGACATACATGCATAGCCTCTCCACTTCCTCTCTGCCGCACCCCAGAAAAAAAAGTTTCTTTTCCTCAGGCTTTTTATATTCAACCCTTTTCTGCACAATGTTGAGAGAAAAACTTTCACCTAGCTCCAGCAGTCATAGATTTTCTGAGTTTGTTTTCTTCCCTTGTAAATCTATAATTGATATATCAGAACACTTAATTCCTGCCTATCATAATGAAAGATGAGCTACCACTAGATATTGCTCACCTATAAGTAAGCAGGAGCAAAGTCTTTGGCATTGGATAACAACTAGGGCAGTCATTTTCAGATACAGACTAAGGAGTCTGCTGATGAAGATAAAATATTAAAGAGACAGCCAGCTAATGAAGATTATGAATCACTAAATCCATAGGCAAAGCAGCTAGAATCTGTGGTCAGGTAAGCCAGAAGTATTGCATATTAGTTGGGGAAAATAAATAAATAAATAAATAAAATTTATGGCACGTAGGTACTTAATATATATTGAGGAGCACGGTTCTTTTATCCAGGCAAACAGATTTTTAAATGAGAGGAAGAAACAAGAAGAAGGAAAATTAAAAACAGGACAGAATCTGAATTACTCTATTGAGCAAGATGTAAATAGCATCAACTGTACTCTGTAGCTGACTCTCCCTGCCTACTACACATGGATAATAGATTATTAGCTGGTGTACACACCTAACTTTAAATGGCTAATGTTACTGAGATTGTTCCTTTCCAGTTAATTCCATTAAAAAGTGTTTCAATGCAGATGCAACAGTGGCCATATCAAATTCTAAGTAATGGACAAATATATTATAGCTGCAAGTCAACTTCATGATGTATAGACTGATACAGGACAAACACTTCTCTTAACATGATTATTTAAACTTTTTTTTAGTTCTGCCTTTTAATTCTTCTTCAGCCAAGTATTGATTTTACATAAATACTGTGATTTCTGAGAAACACTGGGGTTTAGGTGATAGATATATATATAATGCTGGTACTGTGTCACCTGGATAACTGTCACTTCAGGTCTTCTGAGTCACTACCACTCTCAACAGCTTTACAAAGCAGTTGTTTCAGAGACAGAGTTTCAGGGAACTGAAGATTTGGACTTGGAAATGAAAACAATAAAAGCCTAGATTGCTCCTTGGACTCTGAATTTGGTAACAGAGGAAACAAAAGAAAATATTTTCACACAAAGCTTATGAGTTTTGTATTTGCAGGACGTATGACCTATTGCCTCCAGTTCTGGCTGCCATTTCATAATCATCAGAACCAAAAGCTAAGCATCTTTTTTTTTTTTCTAGTGAGCTTGTTTTCTTACAGAAGGGAAACAAAGTTGAAATTGAAAAGGAGCCACTATAACTTCACCAAAAATAATTTCCTACCTTTAAAGTGAATGGTTTATAAACATTTAAACTAACTTTAATGAATATACTAGGAAATCATAAGAATAGGATGGTGAGGATTTTTTTCAGATGTAGGACGTGGGAAAAAAAAATTCTTCTTTAAAATATAAAAAGGAGAAAAAGAAAACAATAGATGATTGTTGACAATATGGAGGCAGTTTTTCTTGTTCTGTGCAAAGGTGCTCAAGTCGGCTAAAAAGTTATCCTGAAAGACACTGAGATTCCAAACATGCAAGAATGTAGGTAAATAATGTGTTTTCTGGCACCAGAATACTAGCTTAGCTGGATTCTGTATTTATGCCTTTGCTTCAAGGACAAGGTTTGACAAATGCACTTGCAGTATGAGAATAAACTTTTCTTAGCATGTTGGGACTTACACATCAGCTGTTGCAAGATTTTAAAGTTTTATTTAAAAATCAACTCACCACACATATGTATACAAAGGGAAACAGTGGGAGAAATCTTCTACTTTTATGTTTCCAATGTATTCTCAATGGCTGCAGGTAGCATGAAAAAAAAATCTATCTTCCCAGCATGTACACATAGTGTAGGATTTTGATTTGTTGACTTGATGAAGAAAATAACAAAAGGATACAGGGACAGAAAAAGAAAATCAAGATACAGAAGATGCCTTCTGTTTTTCAAGAGTAATAATAAAAGTAGTGATCACAATAACCAAAAGAAAATGAAAATGGAAGTACAGGGCCACATACATCATAGCAACAGAATTGCAGTGCTTCCTCCTACTTGGTGGCTGGAAGCACGAAGCTCAGTTTTTATGAATGAAGACAAAATGGTGTAATATTTCAGAGACACCTGATGGATTCTGACCATATCAGACTTAGGAATTCTTCTAATTTGTCAGTCTTGTGTACAGTCCAATAAAATCTCTGTTTCATATTGGAGATTGAAGCATCAGGTTTTACATACTTACCATCATGCATTTATTTCTATAAAACACAAATTTATGCAAGTGGATTGGTGGGTTGTCATTAAATATTTCCAAAGGTGTCCAGCACGACCAGTAGGTAAACCCACAGGCCTTCTGGAAGGCTGATCTTCTGGAAAAGAAGCAACTCCATATGGTGTTGGACTAATTAGAACTGTCTTGACTCTATATTCTTTCCAACATCAGTCTCCTGAATGTTTGATTATGCCTTAAGGAAACATTACCCTCTGGATCACTTGTTAGTCTTAAGCAAAGCAGACTCCTTATAATTTCCTTTTAGCCATCTGGCACTCTTTCCCATTTTCTCTGCAGGGTCACAAGAAAACTTCATCAATCCTTACCTTTTTCTGCTCATGTAAGCTGCACCATTATGATGAGTCGCTTCACACTGAGATCTGCTAATTGTATTTAGAAAGTCCTGAGATGGTACCCAGTAAAGGTTGATTGAGGGAAAGCATTGCTCAGCAATACCAGGAAATCACAGAGAACATTGACTTAATATCTAGCAGACTCTGCAAAGTATAGCTTCCAGTCATATAACTTTACTATTCTATTCAAAAGGCTGAACTCAAAACGCTTTCAGAGAGCTGTCAGTCATGCCAGTCCACACAAGATGGAACTGATCTGAAAAAATTCAGTGGAAGAAGATATAGTGGAACATGTGACATTTGGGTATATCACTGTCGGTTTTTCCCCTAGAAATAAAATAAGGAAATAAAACTAAATTTTTAATAAATAAGAAAGATAAAAGAAATCATGGAAGCAGGGACACACACAGAGAAGTAATCCAAAGTGCAAAAATAAATTTGAAATTATAAAATTGCAACTAACCATTTTGCTCCTGCAGTTACGTAGGACTTTTCTAAAAAAGTGCTTGCCTGAAACAGTTCAATCTTCTTTAACGTTTGTATTTTTATGAGAGATTGTTGCCCAAAACCTTACAGTAAAATTCTGTCAACCATTTGTTCTCACGTTATAATCCCAGAAAATCTGAATACAACAGCAGAAAAATTGGAAGTAAATAAAAATGGTGATTTGCGGTTGAAAAATCTCCATACATTTTAATGTAGACAACATAATCATGGATATGGCAAAGAACTAATCCCTTCACTTAAGTATGGCTTCCAGTAACTTATTTTTTGGATGAATGAAACAGATCAATTTCCAACTGAATTGTCTACAATCAGTATGGATAAGCCAACAGCAACATCAAAATGTTTTTCATTATTCTTAGGAAGACTCCAGCTGGGATATCTCTATACAAGTGTTTTATTAAACAATACAGTTGTATGACAAGCAGAAATAGACACTGGATGAATGCATTGGTTTCAGAATGAATATGGTGCATGAAAAATTTAAATGAGAAATGGAAAGTAAAACATGCGGGAAAATGAAGATAACTATGTCATAAGACCAAGAGAATTGGAAAGAACTTGTAATTTTAGCAGCACAGTATCTGAAATAGAAAAGGATTTATAATTTCTTACACATTTAGCTACTGAACAGAAAATCCTCAAGATCTGAGATGAACTGAAGGAGTACTGGTAATAACCAGAGGACTTGAATGGCAAGAAATTCAGTCCAAAGAAATAGATTATTACTTGAGTGACTTACAAATGTGCTCTGAAGAAAAAGTATATAAAAAGAGATTCAAGGGGAAAAAAAAAAAAATAAATTGCTATTGATATGGAGATGGGCTGCCTCAGAGTATAGATACTCAGCATCTGAGAAAACAACGTCTTACGTGGGAAAGGCTTAGTACTCTTCTCAAGTGACAGATACAGAGCCATTATTATTAATTAGTCTAAGCCATAAGACCATTTTTAGTAAATAAAAATGACTGAAAGCTGAAAGCCAAGAAGTTAAAAATGTATGCATTTAAAAATATTGTAAAAAATGCAATTCATAGAAAGCTGGTGAGAAGAAATAAAACATTTTTTCTTACTTCATGCAAATGAATTGGTACATTTTCTTCTTTCCTACCTTCTTTTTTTTTTTTTTTTAAGAGTTAGCACATTCTAAGATAAATCACGTAAACAGATAAATGCACATAAGAGCAGCAGTAGTTGTTAAAGTGAAGAGGAATAGAATCACACATCAAGGCATGCAATATCAGATTTTATCCATATGGTGTAAAACGTCCACTAGATGAGAAACTCTTATCTGTGACTTCAAGACAAGATAAAAACACACAAGTAAGCACAAAAAAAAAAAAAAAATCTAATTCAACAAACCCACAAAAAATTCCAACCATTCCCAATCATTGCTGAAGTGCTGGTTCAAGAAAATAATTGTCCTTTTCAAGGAGATGTTGAGAAAAAAACCAGGACTGCACATCTATAAAACAGTATTACGAAAACATAGAATATTGTATCTTGGTAAGATTGCAGAAAACTACTGTAACACAGACAAAAAAATCAAACCAAATAAAAACAACAACAAAAGAAAAACATACAAAGGTAACAAGATAATATCAAAAAGGAAACACTGAAATATATTTGTACTACCAAGTATTAGTGGCAAATGCAAGATAATAATAAACATTGATACCATACAGAAAGACTGATATATAGCAACAATTTATATTGCTTTCAAAATATTCTAAATAAAAGCAATGTTTCCTTTTATATCTGTTATTAAGTTTTAATAAAATCCTATTTGGAAAGATTCAAGATCCAAAAGTTGGAGAGAATAACCAGCGAGATTTAGGAAGATAATAATTAGAAAGGTAGTTGCTATATGAAACTTTACTTTTAAGTGGTATTTGTATTTATTAAAGGGTGTGTGAAAGCAAAAGTTATTCTACAAAAATATTTGTGCTCCTAAATATTTAGTTCATCATAACTAAGCAAGAATAACTATTGTTTGCCACATAAAATTACTGGCCCTTGAGCCTGCATTTTCCTAATCCTTTCCTAAAAAAGCTCTTACAGCCAAGGATGCACAGAACCTAACTTCTGACAGGCAGTCATTTTTAGATATGGAAAGTTCGGGTGCTGAGTTTATTAAGCATTATTGATACTGAAACTTATAAAATTTGACTGAATGAGACAGCATTTCAGGAGAATAAAATATATGAGACAGCATTACAGAATTTTAGATGAATGAGTCTGCAAATATGCCCTCCCTCATTTTCACTCAGCAGGATAAACATACTGTAGATCACTAACAGCTGCACATTCAGTCAGGCTAGCAACAACTTTAAAAGCACAGAAAACACAAATGTATTTCATAAGCAGTTTGGGTATTTGCTAAGGTAGAGTTGCATGAAAACCTGCTGCTTTAATTTGGAGATGCATACATTTCAAATATACATCTGCAGAGTTCATTTTTCGTATAGTTTTTGCAGAAGCTCAAGCTTTGACTTTCTTATTTGAAATCTGAAGATAAAATAGCAAACAAAACCAGAAAGATAGGGACTGAGGTAACAAGGTTAAGATTTAAATATAGTACTCAAACCTGTCAAGGACAAAAAAATCAGCAGGTTATTTGTTAGACAATGACTTCATAATGTAAGAATTTTCTAGAGCAGTGGTCATATCAGCCACAGTGACTACTATAACTGAAGCTGAAATTTGTGAGACCTACTTCCATAGTATGGATGTCACCAATGTTGGAGTTTTTGTCAAGTTGCAATTTTTTTCTGCTACTTATCTTTGGGATCTGGAGTCTGTGAGGGCTCTCTTCATGTCCCTTGTCATTTCCTATTGCTGTGTCTGCTTGCAGGGGTTTCAAATAGTGCATCCTAAACAAACCGTTCAAAAAGACCTGTATTCTTTCAAAGTCACATATCTTAGGCAGCTCACCAATCTCTCAAAAGCTGGATGACTAAACTAGATTCATAATCTTTAGTTTCTGAGTTATCTAAAGCTCTCTTTGGAAATTGTAATGCTATCACCCTTTGCCATCAAGATCTAGAAGTCTCCTTTGATATTTTTCGTCTCCTTGTCCTGCAATTTACATATCATAATCAAACCCTTTCATGACTTCCTCCATATTTGAAAATTTTCCTGCATACATCTGCTCACTCATGTGTTTTTAGTTTCCTTTTGAAATTTGTCAGTCAAAATCACTCCTCCACATCAGGCTTAAGAAAACATATTTTACAGTGCTCCTCCAACATTAATATCTGTTGATTGTATGTTTCATATTTAAATACACTTGCATATATGTATCTATATGTGTATATATATCAAAGAAATGGTGGAAAATTTATTCCTTATGTAAATGTCATGTGTAAGTCGCTTGAAACAGCTACAAAACTTTATATTGGTTGTAAATCTGACCACACATCTATCTTTTTTACCTGATTACCTAATCTTAGAATTTATATTTTTTCTCATTATTCCACTATAAATTTATATCTACTTTATTAAATAAATCCCTCCAGTAGAGAGAATTGACCTTTTCCATGAAGAATCTAGAACACTTGTAGCTGTTGCAGGCTAAAAGATACAGCTAAACTTGAAGTCTCTATTTGTTGGAAAAATCTCTCGAATAAAAAGAAAGTAAGTAGTATAAGAGAAAAGAGTAGGACGTCTACTTTCAAGCTAGCTCTTAAGGCAAAAAAGAATGAAGACCCTGGAAAGTTCCATTGAGCTGAGATGATTCATTATGAATTGCTTGTTCACTTCTAATCTTAAATTGTTGAACGTTTTCCACAACAACAGCAAATATTCTTCTTTCCTATTTTCTAAACTGTCTGCAGGCACTTATATTAAAGCTCAGTTGTCTAAACTCCAACTTTGTGGGGTTTATTTTCACCAAGAGTTCCCTTAAATTTTCTTCCAAAAAATTATCTCTTATAACACAAACACAGAAGATATTTCAGGTGTATCAGCTAAATTAGACAGCAATTGTATATCTAAACCCAATTCAATTGGGAGCACTAGCTATAACTTTAGTAGCATTCTGAGGTAAACAGAAATTAAATACCACCAAACAGTGTAACTATCCATTAAAAAAAAAAAAAAAAAAAAATCCTTTCAGATGGCTGAAATCCTCTCTTTCTCTTACAGGACATTAAATAAATAATAACAGCTGTTTTGGATACAGCCCTGCTGATATTTGTATGATGTACCATTATTGTGAATGAGGCTTGGCTTCTTGACAGATCCTGATGTGGTCACAAACTGTTTCAAGTACCAGATAGCATTGAATCTGTCAATCAAAATATGTTTCCTCTGTTACCACTGTGGTATTTTATGAAATATCAGAATAAGATGCTATACATGCATCTGCTCTAGCATGAGATGCAGTGTACCCAGGTGCAGAGCCACATCCTTCTGAGTGAGATGCCCATGAGTATGTCAGGACTGTTCTTTGGAGGCTAACTTTCCACAGGGTAATTTGGAATCTTATCAAAAGCCCATTGAAGTCAAAGGAAATATTCCCACTGATCTCAGAGGGCTTTGATCAGGCCCATGGTGAGCATGTACTTTAGCAGTCTTTTATTGCTCTTGCAACATGCACAGCCAAATGAATACACTTAATCTTTTGAGTAAAAATATCATGAAAGTTGGTGCAGTTCAGCCAGAGCCAGAAACCGGAAATGGACTTAGCAAGTGGAATTCAGCACCTGAAAGCCTTTTCTTGATGCCAAAGTTCATCCTTTAGGCAATCAGCAACGTTCACAATTGCCTTTGCCTTGTTGCTGCTGATGTCTTAAGTCTGTCAGTTCCAGGGCTTCTGCCAGTGAGGCTCCCAGAGCGTGTAAAATATTGCTGTGGCATAAAGCTGTGATACAAAACTATCTTCTTGTGCCAAAGTGCTTTTTGCTAGTTGACACCTAAACCCCACTGGGGTTAATTAAATAGATGTTTTCTACCAAGCACAGAGATGTGTTTTCATGTGTGTTCATGCCATGGCTAATCTTTCTCTATTCTTTTCTGCACATCATCAGTGCATTCCTCATGTGCAACTCAACAGTAAAAACACTTCTCTATAGAAAAATTTTTACATGTGGGCCTTCCCACTGTCACTGGTTTAAATCCCATAGTTTAACTAGAGAGGGAATTAAATGTCACCCGCTTTGAGTTTTTAGTTTGGTTCTAATTATTGCGTTATTGTGAAGAATGGCCAGAGTCAGAGCCTTTCTTGGTCGCATTTTGCATGATCTCCTGAACGTCCCAAGGGAGTTTTCCTCCCAGTGGAAAGCTGTTCATTAGAGAGAATCCTCTCTCTCTCAAAAGTATTTCAGGGAACATCTATCTCAGATTGCTGATATCTGTGAATTTTTTTTCAAAGAAGAAATGACGTCTGTGGGAAGTTTGGCAGTAAGGTGTGAGGAAAATGCTGCTGCAGATGTCAGTGTTGTGAGTATATGTTGTGTTTACCTTTGGGCTTGCCTCAGCTCCTGCACCTCTAAAGTTAGATAACTGGGAAAAGCTCCCTTAAAGTAAATTCAAGAGCTACAAAGGTTAAGGTTATGTGACACACTGCAGACCCAGAAGAGACATTTAGTCTCCTAACAAGCATGTTTAACACTGCTTTTATAACAAAAATTTATTTCAGAATTGCATTGATACCAGACTTGTCTGGAAAGAGAAGTGGGAATTCATGCCTCTAGCTGAAGTAGACTTTAATCTTTCTTTAATGAAGTGACCTACTAAGGAAAATCTAAATGAATACTAGGAATTTGCTGGTAAGATACAATATCACTGGCTCCCTACTGAAGCATTTTGCAAGGTTATACCCACATATTCAGCAATTTTGTGATAATGCTGGGGTAGAAAGAAATGCTTTTTTTTATATATCCATGCTTCTGAAAGACAGGTGGTATTTTTTCAAGATTGCATGTCTATAACTAGCTACTGACTTTGTTATTTAGAAAGTGCATACTGTAGGCTTGCTTTCAGAACAAAAATCAGTGTACTGCACACAGCTCTAATAATCAAGTCACATTATATCTGAATACTAGTAAAGCGTTTAGAAATACATATATTAAGGTCAGTATTATAGATTTGTCATAAAAATAGAGGAAACTGTGGCAAAGTAACTGATGGATTTTTGCCTTATCAAAAGCAAAGTATTAATTTCTACAACAGGTAATTAGAAGCCTTACAATATATTAAGGGGACCTACAAAGATGCTGGAGAGGAATTCTTCATCACGGACTGTAGCAATAGGACAGGAAGTACTGGGTTTAAACTTAAACAGGTGAAGTTCAGGTTACATATAGGGAAATTATCTCTTCTAGGAAATCTTGACTCCTGGATTACCCCCTTAGAACATCGTTCCCATTCCTGAATTCAGGGACATTT
>JBCJKH010018414.1:6362-20349 GCA_039877255.1 Loriculus beryllinus | reverse complement strand
AGTACGTGGTATGATAAGTAGTAGTGCTAGAACTTCACCCATTCCAATTTTCAGTAGGTCTCAGAGTAAAGATGAATTTTGATGAGGGTTTAACCACAGCTGAAAGTGCCATCAGGCTCCTGGGTATTGCAGCCTGTAACTTGGAAGTAGCTAAACTTTATCATTTTTCCTTACCACCCATAGTATCATAGAAATAAGATTAGAAAAATTCTGAATCTCTTATCTTGTCCAAAGGAAGGATCATCTGTGTCCAGATTGATGTAAGGAGATTTTTCTGTCAATTGATTATTTGGGCCCTGTATCTATCACATGATTTGACCAACTGAACAAGCCATAGACATTTGATTGCACGTGTCTGTTAGGTGCAGCACACCTGAGAACAACAGAATTCACTGCTTACATAGCCTTTTCTTTTTCTGTGCTTCCTGGAAGAAATCTGAGAAACTTTGAGATCACCTGAGGGATGATAAAAGTTCTCTGGTGGAAACAGCCTTTTCCCCTTCGGTCTTCTCCAAGGAAACACAGAAACGCATATGTTCTCATCAACTGATTGTGGAAGATGCCTTTCCAGGATGGATGTGACATGAGTTGCATCTGGCAGAAATATAATCAAGTTGACTCCGGATGGCCTCCTGGAAAAGGGCAAGTGGGAACAGGCTCTGACCCTAATGAGCTATTGTGGCCAGTAACAAAGATGGTGTGATGCACAAGCATCATTCACCATTGCTAGCAGATACTAGAGTAGTTTTCAAGTTTTACTAATACTTCTTTAGAAAGGATACTTCTAAAAGATGGAGGTTTTCTTATTCCTCTGCTTGTTACTAATGTCTCTTTCCATGACTGTCCTCATTCTTTCCTGGCTGCAGTACTCTTTCAGCTGTCTTTTCTGAAGTATAAAGCTTACTTTGCTTCACTCAGTCATCTTTCTTGCCTATTTTTTTTTTACTGTTGCTGTCCTTCAATTGCTTTATTTTTCTGCTTTTTCATACTGTTGTTCTCCATCTGACAGCTGTCCACAACTCTGGCATTCCTCTAACCTTGAGAGCTAATCACACACAATCTCTTTTGTCCCCTCTGTAACCCTTTTTTCCTTTGCAGTTTTTCCCAGTACTGCCTGTCTTGTGCTAAGGGTTGAGTTTCATGTATGTCTTGAACAGATTTTAGATTGTATTGATACTAAATGGAGCAGTGTGCTGCTCACCACATCCCTAACAGCTCCTTCTGTCTGATGATCCTGTAGCCAGCTGAGTCATTTAGTCTTGCTGATCCAAGTGAAAGTAGCTCTTTAAGAGGAAGAGATCAGTTCCCAGGGACAGTCGGAAATACTGGATATTTTCAAAATACATAAAATACTTCGAAAAGCATTCCTGTTTCAAACATTAACTTCTAAAGATAACAACTTTGTCATTAGCTTTTGCAGGTGTTAGGAAAATATTGCTGCTATTTCCACTTCTAAATCAGTGGAAGAACTAAAATGACTGCATTTTAAACTTACAAGAACCATCTATGAGCCTGACTTCTGTTTGCATTTTTTGCTGTTGTTTTTGTTTGTGGGGTTTGGTTAGGTTCAGGGTTTTTGTTTGGTCTTGTTTCAGTTGAGTGATTGTGGGGTTTTGTTTGTTTTTTTTTTTTTTTTCTTTTTTGTGGTCTCAGACAAATTAAATTGTCTGAAATTCTTTTTTTCCCTTTTCTACAATATTAAATACCCTTTAGTAGCTGGTGTACTTTCTCTAGTAGACTGTGCTATGAGGAAGTTATGTATGTCTTTTCTCTGAAAACTTGAGCAGTTTGAATATCTTAAGTTTTGCTGCCTAAGAAGGCCTTTTCTTCCAGTTTTCAGGTATATTTTGCATTATGTAGAGTTGTTAGTCTGCATTAGCAGGTATTCAGCTCTGATAACAGGAGAGTACTTAAAGAACTGCATTCTAAAGAAAAGAAATGGTTGTGATTAGGACAACTATCAATGCTTTCCTTTTCAGTGTAAGGATTATACCCTCAAGTGAATAATAAGAAAGCTGTTTTGTGCAACTATTTTTGTGACTGAAACAGGAGTTTCATACCCCTTTGGCCTTTATGTCCTTAAAAGATCTAAGCTGGACTAATGCTGTATTTGGATATAAAAAAGTTTTTATTTCAGCCTGCTGCTCTATACATCTGAGGATCTGCTCAGCCATTGAACAACAAAATTACATTGAGAGCTGAAGTTTTGGAGATTTTCTTCACCCCTTCCTTTCCATCCTCCCAACCTACTAGACAGCCTAAATTCTTCTTGGTACTATTGTAACCAAGGATACTGCCACTCACTCCTGTTGTCAGGATGATCTTGATTTGGAGAAAACTTCAGGAACTCGCCAACAAAGTTTTAAGTTGACAAGCAGGTATTTTTTATTGTGGTCCAGGAGACGCAGAGGATAACTCCTCCAAGCATGTGTCTACCAAGCATCAACCAGGCTGTGATCATATTGTCCTTAAACATACATATTCATTAGATTACATACATTATATCATACTTCTTAGAGAATGCCTCCTGTGTGCACACAAAAAATGTGATAGTGAGCTTTTGGACTCTCCCCCCTCCCCCCATGGTTATTTCTTTATCACTTTGTTTTAGAATCATTGTCATATCAGTAACCACCAGGTGGTTCTGGCAAAGCTTATCTTAGTTTTCTCTATAGTTGCTAACAAAGCCTAACATTCCTGAGGTTACTTATTTACAACCCTATTCTTCAGTCAACCCCATTCTTCAATCCACCCTATTCATCAGTCAACCCCACTCTTCAATCTGTAGTTCCTCAAACTGTGTAAGATGTTTTATTTGGATGTATTCAAAAATTTATTTTTTATTGACTCTTTAGGATAAATCTACATAGTATACCCTTAATAGTTTGCCATTTTCTTATGACTTAGTGTTTTAGCAGTAATAAAACATTATACCATTGTAACCATACTGAATACCACTGGCTCAGGAGGGCATTACTGTGGAATGCCAATAGAAAGTCTAGGGTTTTCAGGATGCCTGTTCTCTATTTATACTTATTTTGGGTTTTACCAATGTTAATTATTTTGAATCTATTTAACGTAGCCTTTTGTAGACTCACATATTGGTTGTGTTTTGTCATTGAAATGTTGTGTGTGTCTAATTTGGACATCTTACAGAAATTAAAGCACATATTAAGATAGTTGCCTTAAGCAGTTCCCATCCTTTTTGGAAAATCGCATTTGTGATTTCTGAAAGACCTGTTTTCCTTGGTTTTCCATGAAACTGTGCAAACTACTACTAATTATATCATATTAGCCTGTTGGCTGTGTTACTATGGGTTACTTAATACAAGGCACTATCTAGCCTATAATTACTGAAGTTTTTCCTTTAGAAAATACTCACTGTGTCTTAGATCTATTTTTTTTTTCCTAGTAATTTGACATTGGCACTTCTTTTTCTTTTTTTTTCCCTCATTTCAACCTTCAGCAAAGCTGAACTACTACCAACAACCACAGGATATCCAAGAATCTGATTTTCTTAAGTTCTCAGAGAAGTATGGCAGACACTCTTTCATAGCACCATCACAAGTCCAGCCATCATTCTCTCCCTTTTACCGGGTAAGTTGAAAGAAAATAGCAATGACTTTGCAGATACACTTTTACTAAACCTGTCTGCAATGAGATCTGATGAGAACAGAGTGAAAGATTCTTTTTTTTCTACCTATAATCTGTATTATCATTTATTTTCATTCCTTATTGTGTAAAAAAAAAAAAAAAATTACTTGTTTTCTTGTATTTAAAATTTTGGACAATTCTTTAAACAAAACTGGGTGTACACTAAGGAGAAGTATAAATTTGCCTCTGTGCCCTGATTATATCATCGTCTTGCACTTGGCTTTAGTTGCACAGTCACTTTGTCTGTGGTTTCTCCAAATTGTCTTTGCAGGCTGGGGATCCAGTCCTTATCTACTTTGCTTCATCATCTGTACTGAGCACACTTAGACAGCCAGTAAAAATGGGATCCAGTGGACTTTGTGTTGATGGAAATCCTGCTGGTTAGTAGAGGGGGGAGAATTTCTCTGTGTGGTTTGCTTGTTTTATCTCTTGTTGTGTCTTAACTCAGGCTTCCTGGACAGTAAAAGCACAAGCTGTACTCGGATTTTTGCCAACTTGAGCAAGAGCTGCATTACTGACCCTGCCCTAGATGCTGCCTCCTACTACCGTGACTTCTATGTGCTGAAGGTGCATGCTGTATTTCTTCATTTTGCTCAACATCTTATTTGCTTGACTTCCCACTGCAAATTCAGCTAACTGGAAAACTAAGGGTCACCTGGTATGTCATCCCTGATCTCCTGATTGTTAAGGCCTTCTTGCTGGAAATCCTGTTAAAAATAATTTCAAAATAACAGATTTATTATTCTGGATTCATCATGCTGATCTTTCATATTAATATTCAGTATCTCCTCTTGCCTTCTCGAGTTTCTGTGGTGTTCCTGGAGAAAATAGCACTGTAAATAATAACAATTTATTAAGACTAATGATTCAGTTTACCTTATATTGGAAATCTAAAGCTATGTAACTGTAGTAGAAAGTCTTCTACTGATGAAATTTCACTCACATTTTCAGGGCTCTCTTTGTCACTGTGCCCCAAATTTAGTTTTTCCTTAAATGGAAGCTGAAATAATTACTTGATTCCAGAAAGGGGAGTTGCAGGAATGGATCAAGGATGCCTGCATTCTGCAGGTCATTAGCAGAGCCAAGTACAAAATTTGTCTGCTGATGTTCTAAAAATGCTTTCTGTGGATTATGTCTGTGAATTCTAGATCACAAATTGATGACAAGTTTTACACATCTATAATAAAAAAAAAAATCGTCAGTGTAATATGTAGGCTGCATTTATTGATGACTTTATGACTTCAGGCACTTGCAAACCTAGAAAATTGGTTGGTTTTTTTTGGTGTTGTATGTTGGTTTGTTTGTTTTCCCCAGGTCCCAATTAATGACACCATTGTGCAGTCGATGAAGGTCAGTCTCTATTGCCAATGACAATAATTTCTGCTTCTAAAATAAAACATACCTGGAATCTTAGGCATTTATTCATAGTAATGCCCATGGGTTGGGAACATGGGAGAATGGGAATGTTCTGTGTCCAAGACAAGATTTTTTTTTCTTTTTTTTGACAGACTGTGACATTATTGGAAAAGAAATAAATTAGGGGTAAAAGGAAGGATGTACTTTTAAATAAATGGGCATAGATAGTGCTGGAGTCAGGGAGATAGCTTGTTTTCTTAGGAAAAAGTGGGCGTCTAGAGCAGGGTGATGTGTCCACCTATGAGAGCTACAGCAGGAAGATAAATCTGACTTGGACAGAAAAGCAGTTGAGAAGAATAAGAAAGGCACACTCCTTTTTAACATTGCTAACAGTTAACATGCCTGCTGTTTCCAGATAAAGGTCACTGCAGTAGCACCACCTGAAGCTCCCCAGATCAGAGACAACACATGTATCAACGTTGTTTCTGAGGTATCTGGTCATTCTTCCCTTTGGGCAGCTCAACACTTGCTTGAAGTCATTGCCTTGTTATCTTACTCTGCCTCTGATTCTTCTCTCAATTGTATTTACAGGTGATCTATGAGATAGAATTCAGTGGCACACATGGGATTCAGAGTGTTTCTGTCCGGTTCAAAATGAGCAACATCTCTGGGAACTCAGGATCGGCTCTGCAGCAGCGCTTCACTTTGCACTTCTGGGTCAGTGTCCCCATCCTCCCAGGCTCTTACCAAGTTTGTGACCCAGTTTTGTACAGATGAGATGTGAAGAGTTTAGAGAAGTGTCATTGTGCCATGGTAGTACCAGAACCCTGGGACACAGTTGGTGGTTGAAGGCAGGAGGGGACACTTGCTCTGGTCTCAAGTAAACCATCTTAACAGAAAGACTCAGGCTCAGTACAAGCACGCAGTCTTGCACAGCACCAGTTGGAAGGGGCTGGCTATTTTTACCTGAGTGTTTTTTGCTGTTGGTTTAATTTGGTTTGGATTTGGGTTTGCTTTTTTGTTTGTTTGCTTTTTTGTTTTTTGGTCTTTTTGGTTTGTTTGGGTTTTTTTTTTTTTGTTTTCTTTTTTTTTTTTGTTTGGTGGTGTGGGTTTTTTTGTTTGTTTTGTTTTTAGTGGGGGGGGGAAAGGGGAGAGGATGACATCAGGGTCACTAGCATGATCTTGCGAAAGAACTGGTGCTGTGTCTGAGGTGTTCAATGTTCGTGAACAAAGTTACTAAATTTATTCCATTCCATTAAATTATTTTGCCTGTGCGGTGAGGAAAAAAGAGCTGCTTTTGAGGGGGTGAAAATCTGGGAAATGCTTACATGTTTGAAGTTCATATAAACCTTGTGTCATAAGGGCAATGTAAAGTGGGATAAGTGGTGACCTCAGGGTTTGGTAAGTGTGCAGTGTAACCTTGCTGAAGTTATCCCCAGAGGCTCTCCCCATAAAACAATTTAGGAGTGGAATCTGCCACTCGGAATCAGGGTCACTGCAGAGTTTGCTCTGCAGATCATATGTAGAATTGCCCCAGACTGATATGTTCACTTCCTTAGAGACAAATGCTGAGCAATAGGAATTCATTGTCTCAAGAGCTGTCCTAGTAGAAGCCACGTTTCAGGGTACTGACTTTTTTTTTTAACCTCTTGGACTGCAGATGAACTTGCCAGGTAAGAAAGAGAATTGAAAACAAGTAATACAGGTTTTAGTAGTGTATAATTCTATGATAATATTCAGTCATTCAAAACATGGGTTACACTTACATTTTTGAGAGTGCAAATTGGATCTGACTGGTACTAATGTTTTCCTCTCTCTTTCTTTCTTCCCTTTGCCTCTTTGTAGACCAGAACTCTTTCCCATACATTGCCTAGAAGTGGAAACCCTGGCTATATCACTGGAGCACCACTGTTGATTACAAACAGGGGTGCAATGCAGCATGTATCCTTTCTCTACTATCAAGTTTTATTAGTCACTTGGTTTATTGACTTCTGGTACTCTACTGTCTGGACTTTTCAGGTTCTGCTGTTACCTGTGAGGAGAGTATCACATTGCAGCCGTCAGCAGCCCTTTTGGTCATGACTGAATTGCAGTTCAGTGAGAGGGATGAGGAATGTTGGGTGAGAGAATAGCTGAATACAAATTGGGTGTCCTGTATTATGTCTATTTATGCTTTTGTTTGACTTCTTGACATGCATATTTGTCAGATGACCATTTTATGGAGTGAAGGTGATGGAAGTTGTTCACAGTTCCTCCGACACACAGTACAATTTGGAAGAAATGTGAGATCAGGCTGCAAGCTCAGGTAGCAGCACATTCTCAAGTCACCTTTCCTGACGCATTTGGAAGTTGTGGACTCATTGAGCACGCTTTTCTATAGCCTGTCATGCACTGCTATGGAGCCTAGGTCCTTCCCTAAGGTCACCAATGAGTCTTTACAGATCTTTCATATACTTTTTAGGGAACCTGAATGTCAGAAAGATGGTGGACCTCTAGAACAGTCTGAACATTGTGAATGTTTTGTGGGGCTGGAGTGTCGCAATGTCTTGGGCAAGGCTATAAAGTTTGTATTTGAGGAATTACGTATAACAGAACCTGAAAAAGTGACTGTTTTGGATCTTTTTTTTTTTTTGGTGGTGACAGAGCAGGTCTGACAGCTGACAGCTCTTTAGCCATCTTATCATGGGTTACCCCGCTGTGTGGTTCTTCTCCCTTCTCGTTGTAGAAAGGATTGAAACTGCATCCATTTAATACCAGCTCTTCCTGTAGTGATTCTGTTGAAGAAATGCTCATTATGAAAGAAGGATCTTTATAGCTTTTTTTTTTTTTTCCTATCCTGGAAATCACTTTGTCAGAGCTGTTATTTTCTCATTTCCAGCCTATCCCCAGTACTGGACGAAAGAAACTGTAGTTACACCCAGCAGAAGTTGTATGAGGCTTTTCAGGGGATGAAGAGAGCAGAGGACCTTGCTATAACTGGCAGTGCTCGTTCAACCCAGGCAGAACAGTGGATCACCATTCTGATTCAGAACTGCAGTGTGCAGGTAATAAGAATGCAAAAAGACCAACTGTGAATATTTTTCCTTTCTTATCTTTGCCTTGGGGAGGTATGGGCATGGGGAAAAAAAAAAACTAGCTTGTTCATCTAGGTTTACTTTCTTTGTGTGCCGATACACTGACGCAGGGGTCTCAATGCCTGTAAGCAGTGATTATTATGGTTCATATTATTGTACTTGCTAAACAACAAGAAAACCAAACCCAACCCTGCTTTCTGTTACTGCTATTTAAAAGGGAAGAAAGAGTTTCAGACTCAATCCAGTGTTGTATTATCTGTTTTCTCAGAATTAATACTACCTGGTAGCTTCCTATTAATTTGATAGTTTTATGATTATCCTTTCTGATTTTTCCAGTTTCTAGGGATATTTATGTATTACATAATAAGGGTAAAAGTTTGCTATCCAAATACTTCTGGAGGACAGAAATTCTATTTTAATAATCATAAATCTGTCAGGAAGTGGGCTAATAGGATGCAAAACCCAAGTGGTAGTGCTGAGACAAATTCTGTTTGGAAATGAGAGGACACTGAGATGGCTATAGCTCTAAAATGGGTGGTTGACTGGAGCAGAAGTTACAGGGTTAGTGTTGAAGTGACTGATTAAGATACTGTAACATGCTTTCCAAAATACTGGACTTTGACCATAATGGTCCTTTTTAATCTTAAAAATACTCTATTCTGATGTTTGGGTCTTATTTTCAGGCTGTGAATTGCACTTCCTGTTGCATGATTCCTTTGACCCTGGAGATACAGATATTGTGGACAAAAGTGGGCCTCCTGTCCAACCCACAGGCTCAATTGCTGGGTGCACGGTACCTCTATCAGTGTCATCCCCTGCAGGTATGGTTATTTATGAAGCAAGGAGTCAAACGGTCTTGATATCACTGAGTTGAGAACCTTAGATGATTAAACACGTTGAAAGTCAGAATGGATGGGGCTCTGAGCAACCTGACGGTGGAAAGTGTCCCTGCCCATGGCAGGGGCTTGGAACTGAATGAGATTCAAGATCCCTTCCAACCCAAACCACTCTGCGATTCTGTGATGTCAGCAGGAAGGTGGAGCTAACAGGACAATTAATAGGCTGTTTCAAGTTTGTGTCAGTGGATCCAATTTTGGTGCAGGCCCTGACATTACAGTCTTTTGAGCAGCACATATATTTCAAGGCTTACACTCCTCTACAAGGGCTTTAAGGGGAGCAGTTGACACCTGCGCATGACATTCTTAAGGCAGTGGGGCATGACATGGCAAGTGTCTGTATGATCTGTTAGCACAGTTTGAATGTCAGACTTGTCTAAATACGATTTTGCATCACTTATTTGGATTTGTCTCCTGGTACCTCTTCCTCCTCCCTTCTTGCACCACAGATGAAAAGAACACAATAGGAAAATGTTCACCTTGTAAAACATGCTGCCCTGGGGCAAACTGACACCTCCACCCCACAAAGTTATTTCCTAAATCTGAGCTGTTACCTGGCTCCATTAAGAAAACTTCTGTCTGAGGAAGATTTGTACTCCTAGTGAAGGTGCAGGGTGGATATGCTCAGTAAATGTTAGCCAATCAAGAACTATGAGGTTTAGATTTCATCTGCCTGAGCAACTGATGCTGATTACTTTAGAGCTGTAAGGTATATTGCAAAGCAAATGATAAAAAAGCAAGTCTGGTAGCAAGAAAAGAACACTTCACCAGTGGCAATCCACAAATTAGAGCTGCTAGTAAAGACATTTTAGCAAAGGTACTGATTGGTACCATACCCAACAGTTAAGATTTGCAGCTATTTGTAAGCATAGCAAGTGCATGCTGTATATTGCCTTACTTTTGAATTATGTCACTGCCCAGTTTTAGTCTACAGATACTCTGAGAACTGTCCATTCCTTAGAGAAAATCTTTTCCTTTAGGCTACACTCTGTCATTGGACAGTTTCCTTAGTAACTGACCAGAAAACACAGAACCCAGGAAAAACATCCAGTTTTCTACACCCATCCACAATACGTGGTAGCAGTTACTTTTAGGCTTCCTGAAAATATAAGATAGTCTTAAATGCTGTAGAGCTATACAGGTAAATGCTGAAAGTTGCTTCTGACTACCTTCTCCCAGCAGTTGAGGAGGGGTTGCGTATGGAGTTTTTTTCTGCACTGCTCTGATCTTAAGGCATGTTCTGAAGGTCCAGTCACAAAGCCAGAATCATTCCAAGGCTTGTTGGCCAAGCTGAGGAGACTGCTGCCTTTGAGAAGGAGGGATCAGCCGAGCCGGAAGAAGCAGAGATTCTGCAGATAACTGCTGATCACCTGAAATTGCTGGTTTATCATGTGTTTTACTCATTGATAGGAGAGCTTTTATCCATCAGGAGTGAAGGGATAATTCTAATTGTAACAGCTAAGCAGGGGCAGTTTGTAACTGAGGAACGAGCTGGCACTGAGTGCAAGAAGGCCCAACTGGAAGAAGGGGTTAAACTGGCTGGAAGCAGGAATGCCAGAGACTGACTCCTTGCAAGGGAGTGAGGTTTCCCTAGGTGATAAGAAACAGCCTCAGCTTTGTTTTGTAGCCATCCTGGAATGGGAACACTCAGAGTCCCAAACTCAGGTGCCACATTTGTGCAGCAGAGCTGGGCTGGGGGATGGACCCACAGCAGGGCTGATGTGTCCCATGCTGACCCACTTGTTTCCAGAGAGGTGAGTGAGGTGGTGATTTCACACATTGGCTTAAACCAGTGCAAACACAGAAGGTATGCTGTCAGAGATTAGCATGCAGAAATGGGAAGCTGGAGCAGGGAGTGAGATTGCTCTTTCGACAGCAGCATGGTCTTTAGTCCCCCACGCTAGCCATGAAACTCCAGATGGCTCAAGAAGTGAGTGTATTGGTTGGGGGACGTATCTTTTGTATTTAGCTTGCTGAACTCTGTGCTTTCCTTCTTGTTACAGTTCCTAAGCACAAGCACTGTACCTTTGACAACTGTTGTTACCTTTGCTGACATGACCGAATGGCCAGAACCTCCAAGAGGCCAGCCCCAAGTACACTGGAAACTCCCATTTGACATCTTTTTCCCATTTAAGGTGGCAGTGAATTTGGAAAGAAGTTACAGAGATGACCTGGCTGGCTATTTTTTCTTGATTCTAATAATCTGTAGTACTCTCTGCTGTTGAAAAGTCAAATAGCTGGGTCCTGTACTTAAAGTTTGTAAGTGAATTTATACATTCAAAATATGATCGAGATCAGACTTTTCTCCTCAGATTCTTATGTTGTGCCTATGACATCTATGTGCCTTCTGCTCTTGGATTAAGCTATGTGACTAGTTTCTGTGTTGCATACTCTCATGCCCCTATTCTCTGTATGCACCATCTGCAAACCTTACTGCAGTGAAACACTTGAGAGATGGAGGGATGGAGAGATGTTGCATTGATGAGGAACAAGGAGGAAGATGTTAAAATGAGTATTTCATGTTCCCAGAATACAAGAGTGCTTTCTGAAAAAAGGAATCTGAAGAGAGGAGCCAAGTTCAATGCAAGCATCTTGGCACTGCGTTCAGTCATCCTGCTGTTGGAGAAGCATGTGATTCTTGTACATGGAACTAACCAAACATTTAAAATTCAGGAGTCTTCCCAAGCAGACTGAAGTATTATTTTATGGGTAGACATGTCTGCTGGTGACCTTTTACCTGTCCTTGTTACATGACAACCACACCTCTCTGACAGTTTTTTACTTACTGTTTTGCCTTTTCAAATACAAATATTCAGTAGAATTTTTTGTTTTAATCAGGTTCAAATTAGCAATGATGTTACACAAAGCATCTCTCTGTGGGGGTGGTAAGTTTGTTGTCATGCTGGAAATGAACAGCAGTGTTTCCATTCTTGCTGTCTGAAAGAGTCCCATTTACTTTTGACATAAATTAAAACCTCCCACTTCCCCCCAGCAAACAGAAATAGGGAGAATGAATTTCTGAAATTAAATATTCTTAATATCATTCTCCCCTTCTATAATGTAAAATGTACTTAAAATGCGAAGAAAAGCTAAAGAAGGCATCTTCAAAATGTCTTAAGCTCCTTAATGTGCTGCCACTTTCTTCAGGCAGTATGTACATGATCCTTTGTTACATTTGTTTGCCAAGTTATAGCCACTGTTTTAACCACCGTAGGGTTTGTAGGAAAGGAGAGGTGTCTCACGAGCCGTGCTTCCAACACCTGCCTTCTTCACCTTCCCTGTGTGCCACTCTATGTCCGTGTGCCTTAAGAAACAGTTACCACGAGAACACATACACGTGATCCTGCTTCCTCACAGGATCACTTAAGAACGGAGGGAACACGGAGCGTTGTCACCGCCTCACACCGGCGGCCCCTCAGCACTCTCCTAGAAAGCGGTGTTTCTCTCTAGCGCCGCTTTGTGCCCACCGGGGCTAGAGCCGAGTCCCACCAACACCCGTCCTGCTGCGAGGAGCCGTTATCGCCGCCCGGCACTGAGTCGCGGCGGGAGGAGCACCCACCGCCTGTAACGGGGAAAAAGCAGCCGTTAATGCACGAGGAACAGCTCGAACCTCTCTCCAGCAAAGCGAGCACGACAAACGGCACAGGCGGGGCGCAGCGGCTCGGCCACGAGATAAACCATCTCCTGGCTCCGCCTAACACAGTCACGGGGAAACCGGCGCCCCCACGTTGCCCCGTAGTGCCAGAGTGCGCCTCCTGCTGCCGCCGCTGTACGGGCCGCCCGAACACCGCCACCACGGCGGAGCTTGGGTGCCGCCGCACATGCGTCCTGGGGGGCGGGGTCTGGCCGGAAATGACGGAGCAGGAAGCCGTGGGCGCGGTTGGAACGGCCGCGCCGGGAGGGTGAGCGTTGGCGGGTGAAGACGCTCGTGCGTTTTTCTGAGCTGAGGTGTCTGCGCTGTTGGGCTCTAGTCGCGAGCTGTGAGAGGGATGGGGCCTGGTTGCGGCCTAGGGTCATGGCGAGGGCCGGTCTTCCCTTTGGCGGGGTTTGTAGTGATGCCTGCGCTCCCCCGTGAGGGAGAGCCTGCGGCTGGAGGGTCAGGAGCGGGCTCCGTACTGCTTGCAGCAGAGGGATGAGGGCTTGGGGTGAGGGAAGCGAGCTACGCCGCAACCCCTATGGGCAGTCGCTGCAGTGCTGCCTGCTGCGAGACGCTCCCTGCGTTACTAGTCCTCGCTACCTTCGCAGAGCCTTGCAGGGTTTGGTTCAGATCTTGACGGCCTCAGAACTTTGCTGTTGAGTGGAGATACTGACAGAGTGAAGTTGCGGTTTGGGCCCCTGCAAGCACTAGACTAATTGATAAGAGCTGTGTTGGCCTCGTTATTCTTCGTGTTGCCCTTCTTGAGGTTTCCTTTTTCTTGCTCAGCTCCTGTGCCTACTCACAGGATTTCTCCATATCCAAAGAAAATATTCAAACCCGCCTGACACTTGCGTGACACATAAAAGCGATTACCTGGGTTGTGACCTGACTGTTGGTGATAAGCTGGTGTTGTTTGCTGTTTCTTCACTGGAGATGTAACACGAGCAGATAAGAGGGGTTTTTAAGAAACTTGATAGCTCCCCGTTATAAAAACTTCGTCTTGGCCATAATTTAGTCTAATCAATTTTATTTACAATTGATTAATATTGAGAGACAATAAGCAAGCAGTGCTGGGTGCACAGGGGAGTCTCCGCTCCACCAAAGATGCACACCGGGGTCTTTGGAGTACAGTCTCTTATACTTCTTGGCCTTGGGTTTCAGCCAATCCTGTTGTTGTCTTTACCTGAATGTTGACGTAGCTCCTTTCCATTGTTCTTTTCTTCTTGTTGGGGTCTTTCTCCGGTGAAGATGTTGCTAAACTTCTTGGTAAGGTATTAAAAGGAAGAGGTCTATCACAAACTAAACCACCATGTTGGGGGGGGGGGGGGGGGGGGGGGGGGGGGGGGGGGGGGGGGGGGGGGGGGGGGGGG
>JBCJKH010018413.1:0-27836 GCA_039877255.1 Loriculus beryllinus | reverse complement strand
CTCGGTACTAAAGTCCAGCCCCAGAGAACACCCCCCGGCATCGGAGGACCCCAAACCCTCCTCACGAGGCCCGAGGCGGCCGCACTTCCCCCCCCCCCCCTTCTCCCGGTCACCGGTACCTCGGAGGGCCTCGCCGCCGCGCCGCGCCTCTTGCTGCCCGGCGGGACTGAGATCGGCATCGTACCAGCCGCTGAAGCGGTTCTCCAGGTTCCATGCGCTCTCCCCGTGGCGGACAAGGACGAGGCGATAGGCGGCCATGGCGGAGCAGCGGCGAGGCGGGACACAGGGGCGGGCTGACCGGCGGGCGCGCGCTCTCGCTCGCTCGTTCCCCTCTCTCCTCACGCCGCTGCCGCGCGCGACCGACGCAACCCGGCCCCGCCCCGCCCCTTCTCCGAGCGGCGCATGCGCGAAGCCGGCGGTCAGGGGGAATCGCACGTAGCGCATGGCGCGGCCGCGAAGGGCGGTGCGACCTTCAGGGCGTGACGTCACCGCGCCGTAGTGCGTGCCCGGGAGGCTGCGGTACTCGGTGCGAAACCGTGCCACGACGGGGCGGCACCGGTGGTGCCTTCACCCCTGCACGGGGGGGATCAACCGGGCGCTCTAGCTGGCGGCCACCCGCGGGTCTCATATCCGAGCCCTGACCCGCCAGACCGAGCCTCGCTTTCCCTGTCCCCCGCCCCAGTGGGAGGTGCCCAGAGCTGAGGGCAGCCTTGCCCTCACTCAAGATGGCGACGGGCGCCGGAAGCGGAAGGGGAGGTGTGCGTGTCGCGGCCGCACGTGGAGCCGGGTGCAGCATGGCGCGGGGCGGGCGGCTCCGGTCGGGCGCCGCCGCCAAGCTGAAGCGGTGGCGGAAGGGCCACAGCAGCGACAGCAACCCCGAAACGCGCCAGCACCGCCTGGCCGCCCGCAGCCGCTTCTGCAGCCGGACCGCCGGTGAGCGCAGGTGCCGGCCGGGCGGGGAGCGGGGCCCGCCGGGGCCTGTGTGCGGCACTTCCCGGCGGGGGTGCAGGGGCGCCCGGGGGGTGCGGGACGAGCCTTTGAGTCCCTGGTTCCCCATATCTGGGATTGGGGTAGGAGGGACCGGGGCTGCTCCTCGAGCTACAGCAGCAAAGGAGGCAGCAAAGCGGGGAGGGGAACCGAGCCCACGGCGTAACGAGCATGTCCTTGTTGCCTTCACCGCGACACCGGGCCATGGAGTGAAACGGGGCACGGCATGCAGCAGTGCCTGCTGTCCTGGCAGTGTGACCCCCCTTATAGTGGGGACGATTCCAAAATCACATGTATCTGCTGATACAGAAATGTGTCTTGTGGCATGCGCTGTCCTCTTGCAGCTGGCTGCAAGCTGGTGTGTGGGACCCAGAGGGACGTGAAGTGTATGCTGTGGCTGTTTGGTTGCCAGGGCTCCAGGTGGAAGAAGATGAATGGGGCAGAGTACAAGAGGCACCTACCTCAGTGTTAAAGTCTTGGCATGGCAGGGCATGTTTGTGAGGACATGATGCTCTCCTCCATCAGAGAAGGTGGCTGGACTGTGCTCTGGCTTGTTTATATAGGAATGAGGAGCTCTTTCTAGTTATTGTGCTTTCTGCCATCAGGGGAAAGTGGCATCCGTGTCCCACACACTGGAGATGATCTCCGGCCAAGTGGGTCTGGTTGATGGGGGTTTTGGGGTGAAGAGTGGAACAACACAGCTTTGTGGTTCTGAATGCACCTCTTCCCCCTGGCAGAGAAAAGTAACCTGACAGTGGATGCAGTGAAGCTGCACAATGAGCTGCAGTCGGGGTCCCTGTGTTTGGAGAGGACAAGTGACAGCACCCAGCTCCGTATGGAGGAGGATGGTGCTGCAGAAGCCACAACGGAGAAGTCCTCTGGCACCTTCCTGAGCGGGCTGAGTGACTGCACCAATGCCACATTCAGCAAGGTGCAGCGCTTCTGGGAATCCAACTCTGCTGCTCACAAAGAGGTATGGGCAGGAGCAGGGCTGGGGCGGGGGGGGGCTGGTGGAGGTGGTCCCCCCAAGTGTGATTCTGAGGGCACTGACCTGCTCTCCTTGCTGCTGGTAGATCTGCGCTGTGCTGGCAGCAGTGACAGAGGTGATCCGCTCGCGGGGGGGCAAGGAGACCGAGACAGAGTACTTTGCTGCACTGGTGAGTGGTGGCTGTGAGGAGGTGTGAGCAGAGCTGCTGCTGGCAGCATGGGTGGGCTCTCAGTAGGGTTAGTGGAGGAAGGTGCTGTGCTCCTAGTTGAGGCCTCAAGTGCCCTCCAGGAGAGATGCTTTTGGGCTGCTCCTGGGTTTTATTCCCCACTCCACAAGGGTTGGCTGGCCTGGTGTGAAGTCCTGCTCCCTCCTCACTCACCCATCCTCTGTTCACAGATGACCACACTGGAGGTGGTGGAGTCCCCTGAGTCAATGGCTGCTGTTGCCTACCTACTTAACCTTGTCCTGAAGCGGTAAGTGGCTGACAGAGAAGTGGCGAGAGCTGCCTGGCCCCAGCATGGCAGAGGTCCTTGCACAGTCCCTCCTCCCCAGGCTGGGGAAGGGACCCAACAGGGGCTGGCTGAGGAAGCAGTTCCCTGTGACTGCCACCAGCTGCCCCACTCCACCTCACTGATGTGCTCCCTTCTCCCGGCAGGGTCCCAAGCCCTGTGCTTATAAAAAAGTTCTCAGATGCCTCAAAAACCTTCATGGGTATCGTGTCCTCGCAGGCCTGCAGCAGCTCCACCTCTGCCTTGCGATGGGTGAGTAGCCAAGCAGCAGCCAGCTGTGCCAGAATCTGCCCAGAGCCAGGGTTGAGGCTGCTGCTTTGGGGTGGTGCTGGTGCTTGTCTTGAGGCTATTGCAAGGACAAGAAGGGTCCCTGTGGGACACTGCTGATGCCTCTGCTGCTCCCTTGTCATAGGTCCTCTCTTGCCTGGCCATGCTGCTGCGGAAGCAGGACTTGGCAGCCTGGAGCTACCCTGTCACCCTCCAGGTCTATCATGGCTTGCTGAGCTTTTGTGTTCACACCAAGCCCAAGGTGAGTGCTCAGTGCCCCTGGCAAAGGGTGACACTGCCTCTGGGACTCATTTCTGGGGCTGGCTGTGCCCCTGTGTTCCGTGGCTTCTACCCACATGGGCTCTCCTTCCCCAGGTGCGGAAAGCAGCGCAGTACGGTGTGTGCTCTGTTCTGAGGGGCAGCGAGTTCATGTTTGGGGACGCAGCTCCTGAACATCACCCTGCAGCACCTTCCACTGCCAAGTTCTGCGTGCAGGAGATTGAAAAAGCTGGAGGTGTGGGGCGCTGGGGCAAGGGGTCTGCAGCTGAAGGGGGGGGCCGTGGCTCTGGGAAAATAAGGACTTGAAGGGAACATTACTGGGATTACTGGGGAGGGTATGAGATGCCTCTGGGGCACCTAATGTAATCTGGGGGGTCCCCAGCCATTTGTGTGCTGCTCTGCCCTTCCCAGAAGTTGGGGAGTGTTCACCACAGCTCTCTGGGTCACAGGCAGGGCTTTGCCATGGGGTGGTGCCACAGGCTCAGATGTTGCTCTGCTCCCACAGGCACCAAGGAGGCGACCACCACACTGCACATCCTCGCCCTGCTGCGGGATCTGCTACCCTGCTTCCCTGCAGCTGTGGTGAAGACCTGCTGCGAGACCTTGCTCCGAGTCATGACCCTCAGCCATGTGGTGAGTGTCTCCATGATAGGGATGGCAAGGGGACAGCCCCTTTACCTCTCAGCTGCACCCTGGAAGGGCTCAAACCTGTTTGGGTGCTGGCTGGGAGCCTGGAAATGCGGAATGGAAGATATGGAGGAGCCTGGGTTGAGTGGTGCTTGCTGGTTTGCCTCCTGTGGAGGAGAGAGGCTGACAGGGTTTGAACTAGATGATATTAAGGTCTTTTCCAACCTTACCCCTGTGAGGGAGCACAGTCACAGCAGTGTTGAGCATCCTGGGATAGAGCCTTCTTTGGGGTCGGGGGTGCAAAGCAGAGCTTCCCCCTTCCTGACACCATATCCTTCGCAGCTGGTGACGGCGTGTGCCATGCAAGCCTTCCACAGCCTCTTCAGTGCCCAGGCCAGCGTGGCCTGCCTGCCAGCCGAGCTCAATGCCCAGATCATCACTGTGAGTGAGGGCTGGCAGTGCGGGGAGGGATGACCATGGCAGTGCTGTGGCACCCACCCACCCTCCCTCTGCTTCCCCAGGCCCTCTATGACTACGTGCCCAGCACGGGTGACCTGCAGCCACTGCTGACCTGGCTGTGCACCATGGAGTGGGCACACGTCAACCTGGGCAGGTGGGTGCAGGGGCACGGTGGGGCAGGGGAGAGGCAGCAGTTTGGTGTCTCACCTACTCGGTCTCTCCTCTCCAGGCTGCAGAAGGACCTGTGCTGGGCCCACCTGCCCCGGCTCTTCTCCGCCGCCATGAACTGCTTCCTCTCCCCACACTCCCAGGTGGTGGCAGCAGCGGCGCGGACCCTGGAGGTACCGCACATGGGTTCCTCTCTGTTTGGCTGCTCTGGGCTTTGGGGCTCTGCCCAGTGGTTTGGAGCTTTCTGGGGAGTTCTGTGCTCATCTGTACCTGCCAGGCTGGGGGATCTGTGGTCCGCTGCTGCCCCATTTTCTCTGTTTGCCTTTGCAGACTCTCCTGAGTGAGTGTGTTGCTCCACACATGGAGGACCTGGGCACTGTCTCTGCATCTGCTCCAGCCCCTGCTGCTTACCTCTGCAAGATGTTCAGGTGAGGGGTGGTGGCATGGGAGAGGCTGTTCCCATGAGCCTTTCTGAGCTCTGAGTCACCCTGCCTGGTCCCTGATGGGGGCTGGCAAGCATGGTGGGCACCCTGGTCATGCAGGGTCAGTCTCTGCCAGCGTGATCATCTCCTTTCTCCTCAGATCAGTGGAGGAAGGCCTGACATACCGTTTCCATGCGGCATGGGGTGAGGTGCTGCGAGTGCTGGAGGTCTTCTTTGAGACATGTGGGAAGCAGTGCCACCCCATCATGAAGAAGGTGAGCAGGCTGGGAGGTCACAGACTCACCCATGGAGGCAGGGTGGGTGGCTGTGTTGTCCTCTCCAGCTGTGGAGCAGGGCCATGCCAGTGCCCCCTGTGGAGCTGTGGGGCTCAGCACAGGAACAGGCAGGGCAGCTGGCATCCCTGTGCAAACATAATGAGAAACACGTGCCAGAGCTGCCTCTGTGGCTCAGCTGTGGCCGTCCTGCCCTGTCCCCACAGTGTCTCCAGTCTCTGTGTGACCTGCGCCTCTCCCCACACTTCCCCTATACTGCTGAAGTGGACCAGGCAGTGGGGGCTGCCGTGAGCACCATGGGTCCTGAGGTGGTGCTGGAAGCTGTGCCCCTGGACATCGATGGCAAGGAGTGAGTATAGCGATTTTGCTGTAATTTAATCATGAGGCGGTGATTTTGTAGCCTGTTATTACATTCCCATTCAGTCCCCATGCAGTGCTGGAGGAGTTTGGCTGTGCCGAGCCTACCTGTGCCCAGCTTGGGGGCTGGGTAGAGGTGGCCTGTGCTCAGGGACTCATGCAAGTGGTGCCCTGCACTCTGCTGACCTGTCCTTCCCTCCCCAGGTTAACGCTGGATTTCCCTCGCAGCTGGCTCCTGCCAGTGCTGCGGGACTATGTGCAGGGTGCACGGCTCGGCTTCTTCACCAGCTACTTCTTGCCCTTGGCAGCTTCCCTGAAAAGCAGAGGTGAGATGGGTGGCATAGTGGGGGTCCCAGCGGGTGCAGTCCTGCAGCCCCAGGGTTCTCTGTGGGACCTCCCTTCCATACCCTGAGGTGGAATGGGGCTTTGCCACCTCTGCTGCTCTGCCCATCTCCCCCTTCTCTTCTGCAGCCCTGGAGTTTACCCAGGCTGGGAAGAGCATGGAGGCCAAGATCTACGACACGCTGCAATGGCAGGTAACAAGAAGCACCCGGGAGCCCTGCCATGGTGTACCCGTGGTGCCAAGCTGGCGTGGGTGACTTGGACAGAGGGTGCCACCCTCCCACCTTTTCCCTTGCCTTCCAGGTCTGGACCCTGCTGCCCGGCTTCTGCACCCGCCCCACAGATGTGCTGGAGGCCTTCAAGGGTCTGGCCCGCACCCTGGGCATGGCCATCAGTGAGCGCCCGGACCTCCGCCCCACTGTGTGCCAGGCCTTGCGCACCCTCATCCACAAAGGCTGCGGGACAGGTCAGGGAAGACAGACCCTTGTGGCGGCTCCTTGTTCCCTTTGGTGACCTGGGGAGGGGAGATGCTGATCCTCTCCCCCTGTCATCCTCTCTCTCTAGATGCGGAGCGGGCAGAAGTGGGTCGCTTTGCCAAAAATTTCCTGCCCATCCTATTCAATGTGTACAGCCAGCCCGAGGAGGGTGGGGGCAGCAGTGCTCAGCGCCGCTCCGTGCTGGACACTGTCCGTGCTTACCTGACCATCACTGATCCCCAGGTGAGGGGGCAGCAGGGCAGGCTGTGCTAGCTCGGGCCAGCATCTTCCACCCAGACACAGTCTGATGGGGCTATGGTGGGTGCCTGACTGGAGAAGACAAAAAGAAGCTGAGCAGAGAGCAGCCTGTTCTGCCTTCATGGGGAGGGAGCCCTTCCCAGCCAGAAGTTCCTTAGTGTGAGAGTGGTGAGGCACTGGAACAGGCTGCTTAAGGAGGGTGTGAGTGCTGTATCCGTGGCAGTGTTCAAGGACAGGTTGGATGCAGCCTGGTCTAGCAGGAAGTGTCCCTGCCCGTGGCAGGGGATTGGAATTAAATGATCTTAAGATCCTTTCCAACCCAAACCACTGATTCTATGGTTTCCCAATCCTGCAGCCGTATCTGGTGCATCATGCATGAGGCCTTTGTGAGTTTGTTCAATTCTTTTATTGGACCCGCTGGTGGTTCTGGTCTCCAGAAGGTCCTGTGGCAAGGCATTTGGATTGCAAACTCTTGTAAAAGCACTCCCTTTGGCTGATTCTGATCCTGCTCTGTGTGCCTGCCCTGCAGATGGTGTGTGGGTTCCTGCAGAAAGCCAGCCTGAAGCTGACCAGTCCTGAGAGCTCTGAGTTTGCCAGGTAACAACCAGGTGCTGGTGCTAATGGTAAAGCTACCTGGTGAGCAGCGCTAGGGTGCTTGTGCTGTCCTGTGTGGGATGTGCCACTCCTGTGCATCCGATGAGACTTGCAGCCAGTCTCGCCTTGGTCAGGCAGTGTCAGTGATGCTGCAGTTACACACCTGTGTGTCCTTCTCTCTTGCAGACTCTCCATCCTGGACCTGGTGGTAGCAATGGCACCCTATGCTGATGAGCAGTCCCTGGACTCCCTGTACCGCACCATCCAGCCTTCTCTCCAGGCAAGTCAGCCCCAGCCCTGACAGCCCCAGGGTGTGCAGTGAGGCACTTTCAGCTTGCTGCCAGCTTGGACCCACTGTCTGCAGGGCTGAGCTGGTGCTTTAAGGGACAGGTCTCTGCTGGGTGGCCTGGGGTGCTGTGGGTACCCAGACACCCTGGTGAGGGGCTGCCATAACATATTGGCTGTCCCTGCAGAGCAAGGAGCGCAGCGTGCAGAAGAAGGCGTACCGTGTGCTGGAGGAGGTGTGTGCTGCTCCCCACGCTCCCTGCCAGGCCTTCGTCCGCTCCCACCTGCAGGAGCTGCAGGCAGTGCTGCTGGATTCACTCAAGAGTGCAGCATCCCCGGCCAAGAGGGTGAGAGCAGGGGCTGCAGTGGTGGAGCTCAGCTGCAAGGGGAGGGGATGGGGCTGCCAGGTGTGTGTCCCTGCGGGTACCAGTGCTGGGCTGTTTCTTTCCCCAGCCCCGGCTGAAGTGCCTGTTGCACATCGTGAAGCAGCTCTCTGCAGAGCACGAGCCCTTCATCACAGCCCTGGTCCCAGAGGTGAGCGTGGTCCCTGGGTTCTGCTTGTTGGTTGTAGCCTCAGGGGTGGCAGCAGTGATGCGATGTGCCTGTGTGCCTCCAGGTCATCCTGTGCACCAAGGAGGTGTCAGTGGGGGCACGTAAGAATGCCTTCGTGCTGCTCGTGGAGATGGGCCATGCCTTCATCCGCTTCGGGCCCACCCCCCAAGGTGAGCTCCTGCTCTGCTTGCTCAGCCCCATGGCTTAAGGGGGTCAGACCCACAGAATTTTAGCCCAGCACCCGGCTGAAACAGGCCAGGGATGCTGCTGGTTATGGGGTGAACAAAGGCCTGAGTCGTTCTCCTCTTGCAGAGGGCATGGAGCGGTTCCTGCTCCTGGTGTATGTGGGGCTCACAGGCTCAGTTACCATGATCAGCTGCACGGTGCTGGCACTGACCCGCCTGTTCTTCGAGTTCAAAGGTGAGCAGGAGCTGGGGGACAGCACAGGGGTGAGGCAGAGCCCTCCAGCAAAGGGCTGGAGATGCTGGGGTGAGGCTGGCTGTGGTTGATCCCTGCTGTGGTCACAGATCACCTGGAGCTGAGTGTGGTGGAGCAGCTCCTGCAGAACATCTGCCTGCTGCTGGCCTCCCGCACGCGGGACGTGGTGAAGGCAGCCCTGGGCTTCCTCAAGGTCACACTGCTGCTGGTGGACACCAAGCTGCTGGCCAAGCATGTCCAGGGAATGGTGAGATCCCATGCGGGGCGCCCCAAGGAGGGTGGTGGGGCAGAGCTGCATCTGCCTTGGGCAGGCAGGGGCATCTCCAGCTGCACCTTCATCTCTGGGGCTGAGACAGCAAAGGGGGGAGGTTCCTCTGCTACTGCTGGTAAGGACCTGCCAGAGAACCTCCATGAACCAGCCTGCAGGGAGACCTCCCTATGGCCCTGCCTGGGAGGAGGCAGCGGGTGGCCATGCAGGGAAAGGGTGGGAGGCTGGGTGCCCAGGGCAGGGGTGCTGTGGTCATGAGAGTCTCTGTGCTGGCAGCTGGAGGCTGTGGGGAACCTTTCCGACGACATGAGACGCCACTTCCGAATGAAACTGCGGAACCTCCTCACCAAGTTCATCCGCAAGTTTGGGTGAGCCGGGGGTTCCTGGGACAGCACAGGAGCAACCTGGGGAGCGGTGCGGGAGGAGGTGGGCACTGACTGCTCTCTGTGCGCTCCTCAGCTTTGAGCTGGTGAAGGGGCTGCTGCCGGCTGAGTTCCATAAGGTTCTGGTGAACCTCCGCAAGGCAGAAGCCCGGAACCGCAAGCAGCGTGCACTGAGGCGGGCGGCTGCAGGTGCAGATGAAGAGGAGGCACCACCGGCACAGCCCAGAGGAGAGAGGTGAATATGAGCATGGGGTGAAGAAGGAGCAGCCCCCACGGAGGGCTTCATGCTGGATCTGCTCAGCTGGTGCCTCTGGGCATGCTGGAGACGTCTCCAGAGTTGCTGTGCGTTGTGGAGCAGGCTGGGGTCTGCAACCCTGGGCTTGCTCTGTTTCCATTGCCCTTCCTGTCTTTTGACCAGCATGGAGGAGATCCTGGCTGACTCAGAGGATGAAGAGGAGGAGCTAGAGGAAGGGAAGCGGGGCAAGGAGAGGAGGAAGCAAGCACGGCAGAAAGGCCAGGCCTGGCTGAAGGAAGGGGAAGAGGATGAGCCCCTCAACTTCCTGGATCCCAATGTATCCCAGCGGGTGCTGGGTGAGGATTGGAGCTTAGGATGTGGCTGAGGTGGGGTGGATGGTGGGGACTGCTGGGGTGCAGTGGGGCAATGGGGGTATGATTGCTCTGGGAGTGGGTCCTTCCCCAGGCCCTGACCCATCTGCTTGTGAGCAGCCACCAAGCCAGGCCCCAAGCGGGCCAGAGGAGTGAGCCATGACTTCCAGATGTCTGAGGACGGGCGCCTGATCATCCGTGATGAGGAGGAGGAGATGGACGATGAAGCCAGAGGTACTGCCTGGGCTGGGAGGGGGCATGTGAGGCTTGCTCTGGTACTTCAGGTGGTTTTCTTCCTGACATCTCTCTGTGTGTGGAAGTGGCAGGAGTTGGTATGGCCCTGGCCAGTTTGAATGGGTCAAAGAAGAGTCATGCTCAGCAAAACCCCATTCTACTATGAGAGGGTGGTAGGGGTGTACAGGCCCAAGCAGGGTTTTAATTCCTGTATTAGCTATTTCCTGCTTCCTCATGCTCTGGATTCCATTCCCACGGCTTTCCCTTTCATAACAGAGTGAGTACAGTGGGCAGGCAGTGATAGAGGGGTGTCCCTGCCTATGGCAGGGGGGTTAGAACTAGGTGATCTTAAGGTCTTTTCCAGCCCTAACTGTTCTATGATTCTGTGTCACATCCAGTGGCTCTCCTCCGGGCCACTGCCACCCAGGGAGGCATCTTCATCAGCCGCAGGGTGCAGGAGGGGCCATGGCCACCCAATGCTGGTTTGGCAGGAGCACCCTGCTCCTGCAGCCTGCTCCAGGGACTGGCACAGCACTGGGGCTGTCCTGCACCCACATCCTGCATTGACCCTCTTGTCCTGTACCGTAGGAGCAGACGAGGAGATGGCAGATGTGCTGCAAGACGTGGGTCTGCGCAGTGTGAGTACGGGGCTCGAGGCTCTGAGGAGATGTTGGGGAACTTGGCTGTGACAAACCCTTGCATGTGCCATGGAGCTGCAGCTCTATCCGAGGGCAGTGGGGACACTGGGCAAGCATCAGCTGCCTGGAGAGGTGTGGGAGACTGGCTGGGGACAGGGACATGCACAGGCAGCCTGGAAGGTCTCTGGGCCCCCATGGAAGGTCAGGGGTCCGTGGGAGGGTAGAACTGTGAGGGCAGATGAGCTGCAGGGTCCTGCTGCCTTCTTCTGCAGAAGAAAAGCCAGAAGCGTCAGTTCAGAGAGGAGCCAGATGATGAGGAGCCTGAGGCCGGGTCCTACCCTCAGTACAAAGGTAAGTGCAAAGCCTGTGCCTTGTCTGGGTCTCCCAGGGGTCAGAACCTCATCCCCATCGTGCTGGGCTGCTGCAGGACAGCTGGAGCAGAGATCTTTGCTGTGGGAAATGTCTGCTCTTTTCTGCTGTCCTCACATGCAAGAGCTGGAGGCAAAACCAGGAACAGCTTCCTCAGCCTCTAGGACTGGGAAGGGGAAGCCCTGGGACCTCGTTCCAACACGCATTCCCTGTTTTCCAGCTGGAGGCTCTGGGATCCACCGGCAGCTGAACAAGGAGCCAGCCTTTGGTGCAGAGTACAGATCCAAGGTGAGAGATGCTGGGGACTAAAGGGTTGGGGAGGGAAGGAAGACTTGCTGGGGCAGGAAGCACTGTTTGTTTGCTGGGGACCTGGTCCAGTAGCACCAAGGCTGGAGAGGATCTCTGCTGCAAGAGGAGTTGCCAAACACTCTGTGCCTGTGAATGTTTCCAGCCCTTCTTGGAGTCCCTGTCCTGCCCTTGCTAGGGCCAGTTTCTGTTCACTGCTCAAAGCAGGTGTCTGTAGCATCATGCGTGTGGGAAATTGGCTTCCAGAGCCATGTGCTCATCTGGCACTCCACTACCACATAGTCTTTGGGAGGGCTGGGTGGCAGGGTTGCACCAGAATGGGTCACATGCATCTTGCCTCATGCTGCATCCGCTATTCACTGTCTCCCACAGAAAGGTAAAGGTGACGTGAAGAAGAAGGGACAGCTCGACCCCTATGCCTACATCCCCCTCAACAGATCTAAACTCAACAGAAGGTGAAGCTAGCAGGAAAGACAGTCAGGAACAAGGCCAAAACCTGACTTTTATCCTGCTTTCTGTTGTTATGGGGGGGGGGGGTTGCGGGTCTGGAAGCTCCCTGCCAGCCTCTGCACTGCTCCTTGTGGGGCTTGGAGCATTCCTGTGCATTAGGTGTGCCCAGTGCCTGCACTAACCCAGCCTCCCACCCCTTCCTTCCCCCAGGAAGCGTGCAAAGATGCAGGGCCAGTTCAAGGGCCTGATGAAGGGGGCACAGCGTGGGGCCAAGGCCGGCCACAGGAGCCGTCTGAGGGTCCAGCGCTCCTGAGGAGCCTCCGGTGCTCAGCCTGCATTACTCTAGGGTGGACAATGCCCTGCGGCCTCTGGGCACTGGAGGATGGGGGCTTCCTGAGTGGAGCAGTGAGGAATCCTCTGTGGAAGTAGCCTGCGTCTGAGGCTGCCTGGGAAGCCAGCCTGATTGTGTTACGAGCTCATAGCCCAGGCCCTGCCCTCCTGTGCCTGGAGGAAGGGGTGTGTGTGTGTGTGAGAGAGAGAGAGAGAGAGAGAGAGGCAAGTGATGTGTAACAGACTCTGTATTGATAAATACACACAGTTCCTACCCAGACCGGATTCCTACTCTTCTCTTGAAAGCTCCTCATACTTTGCACATCTCTGCTCTGCAGCTGCCCCGGTGCAGCAGGGCTAGAGCCCTCTCCCCTGCGTGGGACTTGCCTGGGAGCTGCCAGGAACAACGCTGTGGCACAGTGAAGCAGTGCCTGTGTCCCATGCACCCCTGGCACACATGCAGTTGGGTTGAGTTGTCCAAAGAAAAAAGCCTGAGATGGTGGAGTCCTTTGCTTAGAACTAGCTTTCTTATACAGACGTTCTCTTGGCAGGATTTCCTGCCCTGCACCATGGGCCAGGGGATGTGTGCCATGGGGGGAGTGCCTGCTATTTGGCTCCCACTGGTTTCTGTCTTGTCTCAGCTTTTCCTGTATCAGCCATGCCTGGTTGTGGGGCAGGAACAGCTCACTGTAATGTTCTTCAAATTGGCTGGAAAACTGCTACTGTAAACCTCTGTGTCGTTGCCCTTTACCTTACCTGTGAGAGCTGAGGGAAGCCCTTTCATCTGTTCTGACCACCACCTGCCAGCTATATCTGAGCAGCGCAAGTAATCCTGAACTTTTTTAGGTCCAGGTTGGCCTAAGCATCTGGTTTTGCCCAAATACTGCTGCAATGAGCCCAAAAGGTGGTGGTTGGCCAAAGTATGCTGGAGAGAATGGAGCAGGAAAGGTAGTGGATATGGGTCCCATTGCTCACGCTGCAAAGAACATGTATTTGTGAATGTAGCTGGCTTTCCCTTCTGTGTTAAAAAACCTTAAGTCTTTTGTTATTTGCTACTGTAGTAGCTTACATGCTGGAATTGCAATGCTTGTCAGTCGCCTAATAAGCTAAAGGGATTGTGCTTGTTCAGCCTCTTACTGCAGGCTTCTTCCTGAAAGCCATAGATCCAGTTTTGTGGCTCTCTTATGAGCTTTCTGTTTTCTTCCAAGAGCCTTTTAAAAGCTTTGGGGTGGAGGAGGCGCTCTTGTACTGGTCTTGGTCCTGCTTTGGCAGGAGCACTATCCCTTTCCTGCCCTCCCTACCTGAGGCTCTCACTTGGACCGTCAACCCTGTGGCCATGTTGAGGTGCTGCTGCTCTAGTCCTGCCCCCAGCCTGGCTTACGGGACAGGCATCTCCAGCAGCACCATGTTCAGTCAGCAGGAGCTGCATCCGTTTTCCTCTGCTGCCTGCAGCCTTGGCATGATGCCCTCCCTCTGCTGAGAGCAGGACAGAGGGAGACAGGCAGCAGCCACATTTGAGCCCGCAGCACCTGTAACATGTGGCTCCAGGCCACCAGAGCTATCTGTCTTCCTGCTTTCTCTTCTTTCCTTGGAGACAGGGCCTGGAATGCTGTAGCTGATTCATTTAAAAGCTGCAGATTACTCGCTGCATTGTTCTTCGTTTGCATGTTGTTGCGTGCCTGTGTGCAACAGAAGAGTTTCGTTACCACAGAGGATGGTGATCACTTGAGCTGGTGGCCAGAGCACAGATTCTTCTGCAGCAACAACTTGTTAATGAGCTAATTAACAATGTAACGCAATAGGAACCCTTGGAGAGGAGACATCATCCTGCCCAGGAGGCTGGCTGCGAGTCAAGCCTGCTCCTCACTGGCAGCTGCCTCTGGCAGGGGCAGAGCTACATCTCTGGAGGCTCTACTGTGGGGCAGGGTGAGCGGTGATGTGGGTCCTGCCTCCTGCAGATGCCAGCCCCAACTATTAGCAGTACCCACAGAGGAGCTCAGGAAGGGGACATGGAGCATGCTTGGCTTTTGCTGCTCACAGTGGGAGGTGGCTGGGGGTTCTTTCTTCACTCAGCATATGCTGTTAAACCATGCACCTCCTTCCCGCAGGCTGTAGCGGGTGTTGAGTGTACCACTGCTCAGTTACCTCGGGCAGGAAATGGTTACTACGTGCTCTTTCCCGTGCAGATACCACTTGCCAAAGGGGATATCTCCACACTGCGGGCTGGAGGTGTAGCAGGCACGCTAGAGGAGAGCCTGGCAGGATCAACATGCGCCTGCCACTGGCTGGGTGGCCTTTGGAATGTTGGGGACGGCTGTAAATGCCCACCCAGAGCCTTAGTGCTTAAGAGCAGGAGAAGAAGGAAAACATTATCCTTTCCTTACCCAGGTTGTGTCCACTGTGGCATGCCCCTGGGAGGGACAGGCATGGCCCGTGGGGCTATGCTCATACAGCATCCGGGGAACCACTGCCTCCTTGGAGCACCTTGCAGTGCCTTTGGGGGTCCCCAGAGGAAGTCAATCAAAGACATGCCAGGCTCCCTTCAGCACGCTGATCTACAGTTTCACTTGGTGCTAAAGAGTTTCCTGCCTTGTCTTGGTGCCCACCTGGACACTGCAAGGCAAGTGTGCAGGGCCACAGGGACCCTGGCTGGGGCAAGGCAGCTGCTTCTACCCACAAAGAGAAAAGAAGGAAATGAACCTGCATTATGGGTCTCTGCTCCTCTAATTTCTCCCTGATGGTGAGTGCAGACTGTTCACACAGAGATGGGAGCAGGGCTTCACGGTGTAACTCGTGTTTCCTGGAGCATTTTGGTTTCTGCAGGCTCAGAACCCTGCTGCATGGGTTACGTGCGAGCTGCATCTTTGACGTTTCCTTGAAACAAAAACACTGCAATCTGTGGTTTTATGCAGAACACTGAGGGCTGGGCGGTGAGCTGTGCACAGCACTGGTAGCTGGTGCCATAAGAACTTCCACTGCTCAACGCGTGTTGCTCATCCCGGTTGGCGCAGTCCCTCAGCCCTCAGGGCCCGCCGCCACACCGGCCTACAACTCCCAGCATGCCGCGCGCGGGGGCGGGCGGCCGTTCTCCCCGCCCCCTCCGCTCTCGCTTATCGGCAGTTGCACATTCAAACCGGCCAATGGCGACGCGCCGGCCCCGGCTGTAGCAAATGGCGATGCGTCTCCGGGGCGGGGCGGGGCCGAGGGGGTGGTGCGGCTGGCCAATGGGGAGGCGGAGCGGCAGGTATGAGATGGCGGCGGGAGCACCGGCGCCCGGCGGCAGGTAGGAGCGGGCACCGTGGGGCCGGGCAGCGCCTCGCACCCTCCCGGGGCGGCGGGGCTTCTTCTCTGATCCCTCGTTGTGTTGTGGGTGGCGGCCCGACCCGCTGCGGGCACCCGCACCGCCCGTCCAATGCATGCCTCTGGCGGGCAGGCACCGGCCGGTGCCCCTCGGCCCGCCCATTGCGGCGCTTTCCCTGCCTGCCGCCTCTGCGGCGGTGCGGCTGCCGCTCCGCCGGCCCCGGCACCTTGTGGGGGCCGTCTCTGCCCGGCAGTCCAGGCGGCCCCCAGCGCTCTGCCGTGCACCGGGCACCCCATGGGACTGCGGGTGCTCGGGGTGGGAGCCCGTAGACACCCCCGCGCTGTTTTGCCGCATGTCGGTGCTGCGGTTCCGTTGGGTCCCGCGGCAGGGGCGCGCTCCCTGCAGTGTCCCGGTGCTGCATTGCAGGGGAAATGCCGCCCGCTCCTCCTGCGACGGGAGAGACCCTGCTCCAAACCACCCGCCCTCGGGTTCCCTCGTTAACCCTGCGCCCGAGCTGGCGAGATGAGGAGCCGCATTTCCCCCCTGCACCGGCCGCTGCTGCCTGCGGGGCTGGCTTCTCTCGCTGCAGCGAGTCCTAGCGCTGAGCCCTTGGCAGTTGCGAGGTTTGGTAGGGTGATGGCACTATATAGACTTGCTTCGCATCTAGCCCTCGTTCTCCCTCGCTTTGTCCGCTCTACACGCGTTGTTCTTGCTGTCTAAATACACATGTGATGTCAGCTTCACATAAGTCACCTTCAGCACATACTCTTGCATGCGTACCCATTCTGTAACTGTTGTCATTAAAATAGTGAAGACTATGAGCACCTCGCTGCATCAGTGTTGTCAAATGACTGCTAGAAGTCTGTAATGTCTCTTTATCTTTCCTCCCCCCTCCCTGCGTATCTAATGTGCGCATCCTTTGAGTGGTAATTCCCGTAGACTCGAAAAATGAATACAGCTGAGTGCTGATGCTTCATATCTGTCCTGATTCACAGTGACGCTGTCCTGTCCTCTGCTGAGGAGGACCTGTCTTGATGGCACTTGTTCTGCTTATCCAGAGGCACTGCTGTGGTGCCTGGGTTGAGACAGAGCGTTGCTCTGAATGGAGTGATGAGGAGATGGTGCTCAGTGTGGCATGTTTTATTAGGGAGTACCTAAAATGCTGGACCTGCTAAAGGGATAAGTATGCTTTGTGCAGCTGATACAACACTTACAGAAAGTATTTTAAATATGACCTGGATTGGTCCAAAAGGCTGGATTTATTTGTATGTTGACAATTGTCCTTGGGATGTAATCCTGCAGCTCTTTATGTCCCTCGCAAATGACTGTGTTAAAGTTAAGCCTTAAGTGCAAGTTTTATTCCGATGCTTCCTGCCACCCATAGGTAGCACTAGCAAGTCGATCTCTTGCTTTTCAAGTCTATCATCACAAAGATTTTTCTTTTTTTTAATATATGTAGTTATTTTTAAGTATGCTTCATGACTGTGCATTTGCCCTATTTCTTCTCATCTGGAGAGGAGTGCAAGTTAGCTAGTAAAGCTTGCATGCTGTGCGTGTGGTCTTACAGCATGCTGACTTAAAGACTGGAAATGAAAGCTGGTTGTCTTAAGCTCCCTACCAAATGTTACTGAACATGATAAAAGGTGATTTGTGTGGGTCTCTCTCCTGTTTGTGGTCTCTCTAACCTCTGCCTGGCTCTCCATAACTGAGAATGATGATTTGAACTGTGACCCAGAGATCCAAGAAAGGACAGAATAATTTTCAGTGAAGCCTAAAAGGATCAATTTATTTTTCAACATTATCTACATGTTTTTCACTATCTACTACATTCTTGTATTATTAAAAGAAATAAGAAAATCATCACTCTGCAGCTACAGGTTGCAAAATTTGCTTTTCCTTCTTATGCCTTTGTTTTTTTGTTTTTTGTTTCTTCCTTTTTTTTATTAAAAAATCACCTAACACTCCCTGATGTTGCTTCAGTTCTTAGAATTATTTATTTAACGCCTCCTTTATGCAATTGGATTATACCTCACAAAACACAACACTGCAGACTTAAAAGATGACGAAACAGAAGCACAGAATGTGTGAAAGTTAGTTGCCGTTGCTGGAAAGTTCATAAAGAAGCCAAAAGGTTTCAGACATCTTCACTTAGAAAAAGAAAGTAATGAGGATAGAACTGAAAACCAGCAACAGATCATGACTTTAAGTCAAAAGAATGGGAAACACCTGCAGTAACAAACAGGACACTGACCCAATGCTTACGAGAGCTGCACTAACCACAAACTTATGGTGAAACACAATATAAAATGCTTTTTTATGTAAACTACCACCCCCGTATACCCATATATGACTTTTTTAGGAAGTTTATGATTTCCTGAAAAACCTTCACTTATAAAGCGCATTACTATGCCAACAGTAACAGCTTCCAGAAAAGGAACAAAATTGCACTTACTTTAGCTTACTGATCCTGGCTTCTGTAGTTTCAGTAATTTTGTTTGCTTCCTCTTTCCATCGATTTGTTGCTTTTTGCTGGGCTAATAACAGACATGTAAGTTCAGCAGTAGACTTCTGATTGCTGTCTTCCATTTCCTTAAGTCGAGCTTCATATCCACGTTCTTTCACATCACGCTCATGCTCCATTGTGCTTATCTAGAAAAAATAGAATTCGGGTACAATCAAGTCTCTAATATCCCTCCCCCCCCCAACACTTAAGTTCGATTTATAAACATTTGTTGAAAGCATGCAACATAGAACAATTAAACATGTAATTATATGCTCAAAGGCATACATGATCCCAAGGCCAATTTAAGCAAATGGTGTAACTGACAATGAGCTGTGTATGCTTATTTTTGGAAATAATTTTTATCCTTCTCTCTTGAGTTTTCTTCAAAGAAACATATTATTTCTTTTTTATCTAGCTAAAATGTATCAGGAATTTCTTAACTGCATCTAAAATCCTTCATATGTCACAGGAAAATGAAATCAATAAATCTTATCTGTGGCTATAATGGAAGCCTGTCAAGATTATAAAAAGAGAAAGACAGAAATCTGGTATATGTTTTATAACTGCCACAAGACTGTTAAAACTGGTTATAACTATTACAAGACCGACTCTTTGCTTTTAAACTACATTTGTCTTAAGGGCTCTGGAGCTGTAGCAAGATTTCCTATTTAATTTGTCTGCTTCCTTTATCTTGTGGTGCAAAGTGGAAACCAGACTTAAATGATCCCCACTCGTAACTTGTAAAACTGCTTACCAAAGTTTTCTTAATTGCTGCAGATTCTTACATCCCTCTGCAATATCTTTACACTTACACAGTTAAGAGCAGAGGAAAAAGTACCAGCTTTGTATGTCTAGAAAGCACACCAAGGGTCAAATCTGTTATTCACTCTAGAAGCTACAGGTATAATGAATCTGCTGAGGTTACTACTAATTCATTCTAGCACCAGCAGTCTGTTCAGGTGCATTTAATGGAACACATTCAAAAAGAATAATCTTTCAGCTAATTATCTTGTTTGCAACTATTCACAAAGAAGAATGTTCTCTGTTCAGAAAATACAGAGCCAATGTTTGACAACCACAGTATTAAATTATCTATTAGTTGCGCACTGCACTGACAACATGGTGGACATATAAATAGAGGAACACTCTAGACTGAAAGTTATACAGAGATTTGTAACACATTACAGACAGATAAATGAAGATCTGGAATTGGAGTAAGTGAAATCACTTGAAGGATTATTATTTAATTATTATATTATTTAATCTAATCATCTTAAACAAAGAACATTTGGGATCTTCTTATACATATTAAACCAAAATTTAATTGGCAGAGACTGAGTTACCTAATAGACTCTGAGAAAACAGTGCTACAATGAAGTTGATTTTAAGCAGAAACCAGGAAGCATCCTTGAAACTTTCTTCCTTAAGATAAACTTCAAATGATTTTCTCTTAGAACTGCTGCCTTATCAAGTAATTATCAGTCATGTTAAAATAAAACTAACGTATGAACCATACCTTTATGTTAGATTTTCGTTGAGCCTCTATGACCTGTTTTCTCAAGTCCTCCATTTCTTTTCGCAACTGTTCATTCTCTTGCTGAAGTTTTAGACTTTGTTCACTGATAGAGACACTCTTAACTCTTTCTGATTCCAAAGTGCTTTGCAAATTACAGATAACTTCCTGGGAACGGGATTTCTCCTCCTCAAGGCTGAAAGAGAAGAATGTCTTGCTGGAATTCAAGAGTTGAGCAACTACCACACAAGAAATAAAAAAAAATTAAAAAAAATATCTGGGACAGATCTTAGGTGTGATCCAGTACAGCTGTTCCTGCTTCTTCCTAAAAGTTTGTATCAGCTCAGCATGTTTAATGGTTGACAACTAGAACTATACACAAGTCAGCAAAGAATTCGATCCTGACGGAATTCATAAAACCAATCTAATGTTGTAACAATCTGAGTAAAATGATGTCAAACGAAAGATTCTAATTTATACCACATTTCCAGATTCCCAGCTGAGGATTACTCTGGCAAAGGGGCCTACAAGGATGGTGGAAAGGGACTCTTCATTAGGGACTGTTGTGACAGGTCAAGGGGTAATGGGTTCAAAGTTAAACAGCGGAAGTTTAGGTTAGACATAAGGAGGAAGGTCTTTACTGTCAGTGTGGTGAGGTACTGAATCGGTTGCCCAAGGAAGTGGTAAATGCTCCATCCTTGGCAGTGTTCAAGGGCAGGCTGGTCTGAGCCTTGAGCACATGGTCTAGAGTAAGGCATCCCTGCCCATGGCAGGGGGGCTGGAACTGGATGATCTAAAGGTTCTTTCCAACCGTGACTATTCTATGATTCTATGATTTAGGATGATCAGAGTACAGAGATGAATAAAGCTTCTAGAGAATCCTGTATTTTCATGCTGAAAACTACAACCTCTTCTAAAAATGTGTACTTTTTACCACTGTATTACTGGAACTGCAATAATGTCTGTTAGCTGTGAACACATACCTGAAACTCAGTATGCTATGTAAAGTATTCTGCATGTACTAGGAGATACCTCATTGTAGATGAATTCATAATAGTATAAATTCTTCCTGAATATTTCATACTTTTCCTACAAACAGTATTTAACAACAGTGAGAGTCCAAATAATATACTATTTTCTTTTTTCTTTTTTTTTTTTTTTGGTCAAAAAATTGCTTACAATTCTTATCTGGTAAAGATCTTTCATTTTATAGCACATTATCCCTTTTAATTCTTTCACAGTGATTCATAATTGCCCTTGCTTCAGAACTGTGGTATCTAGATACTATTCCTGTCACTGGTTAAAAAGATGTAACAAAAACCTAATACATAATAACAATTTAAATACTCAGACATAATTTCCATTGTTTTCCATGCTAATTTCTCTGACATCCGTTACTTACTTCATTTCCAGCTGTTTCAGTTTATTTTGTGTTGTCTGAAGAGTGAGCTGAAGGTCACCATTTGTAGTCTCTGCAAGTAAGTACTTCTGATGCAGTTGCTCTAGTTTTCTGTTGTCAGATTCATATCCTTCGTCTTCCCTGTAAATCTGAAGAATAAGCTTATATGTAACCATCATCTTTACCTTGCACTGGTGACTGGCAGTGTAATACCGTGGTACAGCATAGTATTGTAGTGATAGAATGAGAGGTAATGGGTTAAAACTTAGACAGGGGAAGTTCAGGTTGGATAAAAGGAAGAAGTTCTTTACTGTACAGGTGGTGAGGCACTGAACAGGTTGCCCAAAGAAGTGGCAAATACTCCTTCCCTGGCAGTGTCTGAGGCTAGGTTGGTTTGAGGCCAGGCTGCCTTGGGCAACATGGTCTAGAGTAAGGCACCCCTGCCCATGGCAGGGGGTTGGAATTAGATGATCTTAAGGTCCTTTCCAACCCTGACTATTCTATGATTCTATAACACTGACAAGAGGCTACTTATTTCTCATTGCACCTTATTTTCCAGTCATTTAAAACAAAACTGAATTTAAGTTTTATTGCTGCTACTTAGGAAAAGAAATTTCCCAAGTTCTGGCATCCATTAATTTTTCTGTCTATTAAGCTTAACTGGTATATGTGCCAACATTCTTTCAGATTATGTCAAACATCTCTTATTTCACTTTTTATACTTTCCAAAGAACCCTCTTTTTCAGTTTAGTGTTACAGCTCTAAAATGCTTTCTGGATTATATAAAAACCTGAACTTAAATGACTGCATGAAAATTTACAATTAAGAAAATCTACTCCAAGAATCAAGTAAGAAAATTAAGGAAAAACAAACCATGAGAAATGGGAAAAATTTATGTATCTTTTCCTTCTGAAAAGTGATCTTAAATGTGATGCAAAAAAGCATGCAACTGCCTTACCTTTTCAAGTTCTGCTTCTACTGCTCTCTTTTCTCTAACAGCTCGTTCAATTTGACACTGTTTTTCTCCACATTCCTGTTTTTCAAAAGTCATTGTAAGATAAATCTAAAAAAAATAACTCTAAAAATACAAGAAGTGTCAAAGCTTAAAACCAGCCATTGTAAATGTAATTCTTGCTGCTGATATGAATGTATTTGATTATAATTACCTGCTCATTATTTTCTCTATAGGATCAGTCTCATTCACAATACAGACCAAGACACGTAAAATGAAAGCCCATACATTGTGCATATGCACTGAGCTCTTTTGGTCTCCCATACGATTTGTTACAAGCGCTTGGTTCATTCAAGAATGTGATGACTGTAATGCATGGACTTTCTCTTAGCATATTTATCAACTGTCATATACTTCATTTCTACATACCCAACTATAGATATGATATGGTACAGATACTCAGCTTTCCATGCTTTATCCCTGAAAGAAACAGGAATACCTAAGAAATGCCATCACATGGGAAATATTTCCTAGAGCACAGAATCGCACTGACTTGATGCTTGTGAACCAAGCCTACATCAAGGAATAAACCTACACAAAGAAATGGGTGCATCTGCAGAACTGCATAATTTTATACACAGAAAGTCAAATTTTCAAGGAAGGTAAGGTATGATTGCATAAGGCAAATCTGTACATTAAAAATGGAGTTTCAAACCAAATACGCTTTATACCTAAGTATAAATCTCTGCATCAACTGTTATGACATTGCACATGGCTGCTTCTGTCAAGTAACGTGACAGGCACTCTGTGTTTAACGTCTGAAGTTATGAAGGATGTAAAGTGCTATACAGTAAAAAAACACAGACCTACACAATCACCCATTATTTGTATTTTAGTTGACTGCATTTTAACCAGAATTTAGCATTTTATTTCATCAACAAAAACTAGAAGTTGCAAACATTTTGCTATCAAAAATACTTTCATCAGTCAACACCATACCAACTGAAGAGCTGAAAGTTCTTCTTCTAGTCGAGAAATCTGCACCTCATACTGCTTCTTTGCCATGTCTACCTGTGATCAAAGCCAAAGTAGAACACATAAACCCATGAACTATTTTTCCATCTTGTTTTTTTTTTAATAAGTATCAATATATATATTTATATACATACCTTCTATATGTGGTGCATATATATAAAAATATCTGGGATTGCAATAACTGATAAATTTTATTGTATAAATGTTAGAAGAATGTTTATTATCAAACCACACTTATTAAAAGAAAAAAAAAGGGCAGAAAGGAAGACATCACAACAAGGCCTTATAGAAAGAACACTAATTCTATCAAGAAAGCTTCTATCAGATGCAAGATACTTGCAATTTGTGTAACAAGACATTTTTAGATCACATAACAAAATAAGTATTTGTTAATACCTAGAGAAACATGAAAACTCATGGTTTAAAATTTTACTTTTTGTGCTTTTGATAGATTCACTTTTACTGAGACAATTTCAAAATAAGAAATAGGGCATTTCTAAGCTTCCAAATTCTATCCAGTAAAGGACTGTCACAACTAAAGTGGTTATCCTAGTTGCTCTTTGCTCTTGTACTTTGTCTGAACCACTTATGAAAGTTTTAAGTAATCCATGCAATTTTTGTGATTCTTTCAGATAACCATAAATGGAAAGCATGAACTTATTGTCATAGGCTCTGAAAATTTAGGTAGTATGCTCCTGACACCTCTTGAAATGAAAGGATTGGAAAGAAAAATAATCCTTTCATCCCTATACAGTACACAGGCACATTGTGTCACAGAGACAAAAGTGAAAGGAGTAAAAATTAATTACATCACTGATAACTTAAAAAAATTAAATAATTGCTTTACACTGCTGTTCACTTGCAACAAAAGACATTGCCAACACATGCTTTTATTTCCTCTGGAGCTTCTCTTAAAATAAGGTAAGTCTCTCTGACATGCATTTAATTACTGAGAACCTCCAGGTAGATTAGTCAGCATTTTAACTGCAGACAGGATGCAACATAAAGAAAATTAATTTTGTGACTAGTCCTCTATCAGAAGAGCTTCAATATTTCAGCTGCTTATAATAACAGAAGTCATAAAGAGACTATAATGGGTTTTTCAGACATTTCTCTACCAAATTCTGGTTTGTGACAATGAGACTTTTGGTTGTTAGCTTTACTGGGTAGAAGAGTCTTACTTGCCTAAATAGGGGAATATTTTTAAGTACTGAGAAGCCACAAAACTGGCACTATAACTTTCAATAGGTCCTATGACAAGCATCCATCAGCAACTTCTCAAATGAGGTCACGTGTCATAAATTAAGTAACTTGATAGCAATGCAACACTGTGGGTTGATGTGCAACTGAACACAATCCCGGAGATAAAAGAAAATGCCATTCTTTACATCTCCACAGTGCAGCCTTCTTTACACCACTTGTCTGCACAAACATCAACAATTTTATTTCTTGAGAAATTTCAGAATATCATTTAGTTTGGGAGAATTTATGTCTAGATAACAAACCTGAAAAGCACAAGTAGTGTCAGCATGCTGCCTTGCTATTTATATTACCCAAACACCTGTAAGAAAACTGCTCATGGTCATGCACCATCTACAGCTTTTCATGGTGAGGAAAACCAAAATACCTTCCCCTTCCTTCTAAACATCGAAACTTACCGCCTTTCTAATTCTTGCAGCATTATCTTCTGCAAATCGAGACATTTCATATTTCATTTTTTTTATTTCCTCTTCCTTTTTTTTCTCCCTAGCAAGTGCCTAGAAAAAAAATCACAACTTGAAATACTACTGATATTTCAGTGGTGACAAAGCATCTAGCACTGAGAAAAGAAACCACACAGTCACTGTTCAAAACTCCTTTCTGCCTTTTTGGAGTAGCTTGACACTAAGACCCAACTAGAAAACAAGAACAGTGAGCATTTTGCATTAAATGCACCTTTTTGTACATCAGTACCACACAAGAAGTTAGCATCAGTAAATGCCTTCTTCTCTTGAGACTTATTGGGACTTTCAGATTTTGGCTGGGTGTAGAATTACACAGAAGAAAGCATAGGAACTCAGAGCTACTCTCCCATGTTCTCATTTAGGGGCAGATCTGTAATAAAATATACCAGTAATGATGCATAGTAAGCTCTCTGTTAAGAAACAAGGGAGATGCACAAAGCTATGGGGAAATTATGAAAAGGAAAAGATGTCACCAAAGGATTTCTTTAAATAACTATAAATACATGAGAAGAGTGTAACAAGATGATAATCCCTTTTCGTATAGCAATAACAATCATCACAGAAGTTTTACTACAATAACATGCAGAACCCTAAGCTTTGTCAATACTTTATTCTGGAAGCAGGCCAGAACATAGCACGATGAACTTCAAGAAGTTAGTTCCCTTTTCTGTCAGAAAAAAAGGAGGCAGGTCTGCCTCCTTTGTCACAGAACTGAAATCAGCAAAGGCAAAACTAATATTTAAAAAGTTAAAGTAAAAATCTAGTTTAGACACTCAGGAGGCTCCTCAAGTTTAAAAAAGCAACTTCAGGCTAAAAGGGAGCATTTCTCTCCTTAATTGCTCAACGGTTCAACATGTAAACTCAAATAAAGTAAATTGTAAGATTCTCCTGTTTATTCCCATGGGCTTTGACTACACAGGGTTCCACTTACTGATGGCTACAGTCATCAGATGTGTGTTAAAGTTCTGTCCCAACAGCAAACACAATTCATTAGAGTTCTGAAAGTCTGACTGAAACTGAAGCCTATTAAACAAGGAGCCCATATTAGACAAAAGTTTTCCAAGCCCTGTAATCTATCCCCAAAAGGGGCAAAGAACAGACTTCTGTAAAGTTAAGAACTGGGAAAAAAGGATTTTTTTTTTTTGATCAACAGACATCAAGACTGGCTGGATAAGACCCTGTTCTTTAGGAAGTGCTGGTGGATTGTCCTTTCCTGAATTTGACCATTTTCGTATCTACATACTTTTGGCATACCATTCATGCTATGACAGTTTAACCACTTATTGTATACAAAAAAAAAAAAAGTCTAGTTTTCTTTGTTGACTTCTACACTTCCTTGTTTCTCCTATGTCTTCCTGAAATGGATTGATCAAAACTGCACATAAAGGTGGCACTATGTTTAAAGGCATCTTTATTCACTCTGCATTCACTCTGCACATTCTACACATCGTATTGAGCACTACAGATGATTGTGCAAGTATACTCTTTAAAGACATCCACACTATCTCCTAAACCATTTTTTTGTCTGGTAAGACTAAACTCAGCAACCAGTATGGCACATTTGAGTTTCTTCTGCCATTTACAATACATGAATAAACACCTTGGCAAATTCTTCCTGACTGCACACTTCACCCACTGATTGCTCAGACACTTTTTCAGATTTCTTCTGCATCATTAAGATCTGAACACAGAACTCGCTCTCTTGCTCACCTATGCCCATTGTGTAACAAAAAAATTCCCTTTAGTTTTAGCTCTTCTTTCCTAAGTTAGAAATTCATAATGCAACCTTCCTTTTTATTCTGACAGTCCAATTTGTTTATTAGAAACACCTGTTGACAAACTCTGGAAAAATTTCTGAAAATTCAAGTTCAGGTACAGTATTATCACTTCGGTCACCTTTATCCAGACACTCAATGTATTCTTTGAAATTGGTACATGTAGAACAAGTTAACTAATGTATGGTCGTATCAGAGTTTGTTATCTTACGCACTATGCACTTGTAGTAATTTTAGTATAACAGATATGCAGCTTAGTTGTGTATGCACCTCACAACTGTAACTGATTAAAGTACTCTAATAACTAAGAAATATCTTCAACATTTGCCTTACCCAACTTTTTTGTAGGTTAGCTTCTTGTAAGAGGTGTATGCAATCTTGGATTTTTGCAACAGCATCACGCTTCTCCCTTACTAGATCAGCAGTCTCTTTCTGAAGTTCTACGTTTTGTTTCTGCCAGGCTGCTCTTTCTTTTCTCTGCTGTTGAGCATCTTGGACAGCAATGCTTAATCTACAAGATAGTAATAATTTTACTAATTTAACAATAAGATGGTTAACTAATATACTTGCAAGCTAAACTACTAAGATGTATTCATAACTTGCCAAAACTGCATTCCTGGTTTTCTGCTTGTTTTTGGACAGTCTTTGAGCTTAATATTCATCAAGACCTAGAAACAAACAGAACTAAAAGAGTTAACTCAGATACCTAATCTCAGAAGATCCTTAGAAGAATGTTGCTACCCTGGGATATATCACTGCAAATGTTCTATATTAAAACAGAATATAAGAACCCCAGAAGAAATACAGTTTTCCTCTGTGGAGGAAATGGAATAACTGGATGTGAGCAATGAAGTTGCAGCTATACCATTAGAACAAGAAACCACTAGTAATTTTACAACAGCTTGGAAAATCTTGTTTAATTATGATTGCAAGTAGTGGTAAGCATGAAAAAGAACAAGAAAGCCTCAGAGGTATCCTCAAAAAGTCTCAAAAGTTCCACAAGTACTGCTGGTTTAATGAAGTTCATGGTTCCAAATATCCATTGAGAGCACTTCAGAAAACAGACACAACCATCGTATTTTTGTAGAACCAAAGCCCAATTTTTGCAAGACCAAAAACTTACAGAAAACAGTAAAATGAGCTAATTCCTTCAAGACATTCTAAAATAAACTTAAGATCCTCCAAAATGCTAAGGCCAGTGAAATTCATCAAGTAGAGATAGCCTCACTAGCCTGTGCAACAACTTGAGACAGTCCTTGACGACAGATTTACAAGGTTGGTTCTCTAGTAATTACTTGGGCCCTAGAGTTATTGAAGAATCATGCTTGCAAGGCTGGCCAAGAATAGAAGATTAACAGTCACAGAATTATTTCAGTAAGAAATTTACATATTCTTAACTATCAGGTCATTTGACTAATGTCAGTAATTCAACAACTTGAATTAACTTCAAGTTTGTGATACCTGAATCAAAAAATCACAGCCAAGTGTCTTATCCTTGAAAATAAAGGGGAAAAAAAATCCATGCAAAAGCACCCGAGTCTTACATTTTCCAGTAGATAGTGCTGGAATTTAAGTTCTACTCCTTAGCTCGAACTTATTCAAGCTGCTTTCATAATTAGCACTTATTGTTAAGAAGTGAGCTTTAACAATGTCATTATCTTTTTCTGTGTAAATATTGCTGAACTAACACCTCAAAACAAATCCTATCTAACGGGGGGGGGGGGGGGGGGGGGGGGAAAAAAAACCCAA
>JBCJKH010018412.1:0-12077 GCA_039877255.1 Loriculus beryllinus | reverse complement strand
ACTTGGAGTTTTTAACTCCAGTCCTTGAAGTGCCCTGAACAGCCCTCCATGGGAAACTTCCATTTACTTTCGATAACTGAAACAGGGTCTCTGTCTCATTGCCTCTGTCACAGATATGCCTTAAAAATATATAGGTATCACGGACCTCAGTCCTACAGTTTATCTTTCATGGTGACATGTTTGTGCTCATGGATTGAGATCTCTGCACTATGTCTCTCTGAGGCATAACAAATGCTTCTTTTCCCCTACCAGCATTCTAACACATAGGATGTTCAGAATATTGTGCTCTTGAAAGGCAAAAGAAAGGATATTTGTTGTTATCACCATTGTCTTTTCTGTTTGCTTCTTTATATTCTGTATGCACATTTTATAACACCTACACTTTGTCATGGTTCAGAGCTTCCATAGGGTTATGGCCTTAACAGCTACCTAAAAGATTAACTCACACTAGGTTTAATTTAACACTCCTGTCTGTCTTTTGTGATTTCCACCCTATCTGTCCACATCTTCCTGAGCCTCCCTCGACAATCTTCTTCTGCATTGTGGAATGGGCTTGTTTGATTTGGCTTTATATTGCTTAGAAGTAGGACTGTTCATTTTGGCTTGTAATTGCAACTAAATGTCGAGTAAAACCAAAACCAGTAAAACTCCTCACCCCAAACATTGCAATAGCAAACCAAGACTAAGTACCATGTTCCAGCAGGGGCTGAATACTCACTTTCCTTTACATGTCATGCTGGATATTAATATCCTCTCTGTTTGCCTTGTTCCTCTGGATACTACATTTTTTGTCACACTCATCTCCAGATATTCCTCCTGTCCCCTTTCTTTTCCTCCCTTGTGCATACCTTTGGACATACCCTTCCCTCTCGCAAGCAAGCTGATCTGGTATCAGTGCTGTTAATCTTCTGGAACTGGAGGTCTGAAGGTGCAATGTAAAACTACTTTGTAGGAGTGATAGGGTTAAAAACCTTCCTGGGGTAAAGTTTGGACTTGATTATCTTAAAGTTCCTTTCCAACCTGGTTGATTCTATGATTCTATAAAAAGCATCATGGGGTGCACAGAAAAGTATTCTGTGAAGAGGGATGAGGCACATCTAATCTACAGGATGTTCTTGTGTCATTAGTGTCTTACTTGTTGTCCTACAGGGCCAATTATAAATAGTTCTGCAGTCACCAGAAGAGAAATGTTTTTAATCACAACCCTTGCTCTCTAAGCTGCTGTGTCCCTTATCCCTGGACAGACACGTGACAATCAATTAATATTAAACCAAATGTTGTTTTTTCAAGTGATATACGGAAAACATTTTTATTTCACAGCTCAGTTTGCAAACAGTGTTTTAAAGGTGATCATGTAATAAAATGGGAGGAAACCCAAGTGGCAACATAGAAAATTAAGGTTAAGGCTGGTATCAACTTCAGTCAGTCACTCAGGCAAGGCTGTCAGAACTTACACAAAGATGAGAAAAGGGCTGTTTGATTTGGAAGCTAGGTTTCAAGCTGTATTTTTTGATTGTGCAATTGGATTTAACTCTTAGCAAACAAGTATACTTAGCATTTGAAGTTGCAAAGTCTATCTGTTCAAAGTCATCTCATTGGCTCTTTTCTGCCTGGCTGGAAGTCTTACAAAGCAGACCCTTTTTTTTGCCACTACAGTGCAGCTGATTTCAGACAAGGCCTAAATGACATTGCAGAAGTCTTACTGTCTAAGGGACAGCCAAAACTTCCTCAGCTCACCTGCCAGCTCTGTTCTGACTCTTGTGTGTCACACGTGTCTGCTCACACCACACTGTTAGATGACTACTGAGTTTATGAGAATATTTGTGACCTCTCTTAGTTGAGATGAAGTCTATGACTCCAGCAGCCAACAGCAGGCAACTATTGGCTGTCTAAAAGATACGAGTGCTCTCTTTTATAAAAATGCATTATAGTTTTTGGCACTTCCTAGATGGCTGAGCTCAAGTGCTGGAGAATGTGAGGGTGGGATGCTGTGACTCAGCTCTTTGCTGTATAGCATTAATTAATATCTTGTTTATTTTCCTGCAAGGACAGTTATAAATAGTTTTGTAGTGATCAGATGGGAAACAGTAAGCACAATCCTTACTCAGCACCACTGGGGAATAAACTTCCCATCCTCCCTGTCCACCTTTCTCTGACACCCTTGCTCTCTGACCAGTACTGAGATAGTGACTCCAGCCTGGGTGCTGGTGGTGCAGGGACTCCCCACCTAATGGGGTGAATAGGAGGGCAAAGAACCATGAGGAATACAAGGGACCTGACTCAGCCTCCATCTCCACATGCCAGCTAGATCAAATGGCTACAGGTCTGGCTCAGGGTCCTCCAAAGTCCATACAAATATTTGAGTTGATTTCAGTGGCTTTGGATCAGCACCTGTGTACACAGATGAAAGTAAGCTTTTTTTACCCAAAAAGGGTCAAAGTCATGTTTTTGTTTCATAGAGAGAATGGGAGTGCTGATATCATCTTCTCTGCTGTACTCCTGGGACAGTCAATCTAGATGATGTGCATTCTGATCAGTTGTGGGATTTCCAGCTGAGCCCTAGAAAGCCTTCCTATGTATACCCCTCCATTCTTGTTAGGCGACATAGAAATGATGCATAATGCTTTCTGCCTCACAGTTTTGAATGTTAGAAGGCTAACTTAAGACCAGAAATATTTTATGAAATGCATCTATTCCAAGAGAGGGAAAATGTAAGATTTTATTAGCTATGGCCGCTCTTAAGTCAGTATAAATGGCAGAACACTTTAATTCTTCAAACGCATGTTCCACTTCTGCTACCATGCAATCCTGTTTGTGGGTTTTTTCTTTTTTTATTAAAGCTCTTGTACAGGAAGTTGTGAGGTTTAATTGATTATTTTTTTTCCTTGGAATAATACAGATGAAGTCACAAGCAAATAAACACTAAGACTACAGTCCAGGTAAGCTTACTGTTTCACAGGTCATTTAAGTTCATGTTCCTGCATCTCTCTGATAACGTGCATCTTCCCCTGACATGATGCAGAACATAGCTTATTTTTGACAGTAACATATGTTGCATGTGCTAGGCATCAGCATCTGCACAAAAAGAAGTGTAAGGTCAAGCACCAGGGACCTGCACGATTTAAAAAGAAAGAGACTTCATAGGCCATGATTTGTCAGTTTGATTGACTGTTGTTGAGGTAATGGTCTGGTCTTAATCCAGTTTCTTCACTTTAATTCTGTGGTTTCAAAGTCTGTCTCGAACATTGATTGAGTCCCTCATTATAAAACCCTGATTTGAAACTTGGACAATAAAAAATTTCTTTTACATGTTGTCAAGGTCATAATGAAATAGAAATAAAAAAGATTATAGCAGTGATTCTGTGGGGTTAAAAAAACTATTCTGTATTGTTTTCAGATGTAAGGAAAAGATGCTTGATTTTTCTTTTGAAATGCAAAGTTGTGCAGTTATTCTATTCCTGGAGTATGTTTCCACTGATCTCTTATGATTCATCTCTAGAAGAAGTCTCTGTACATAACAATTTTAAATAAAAATTTGTAGTTTTGGGGAAAACATAGATTAATGGAGTTAACTGTAGAACTCCTGCAACACTTTCATAAGTGACATTTTTTTGATGAAGGCTCTTTATGGCTGGCCAGTGCTGTTTGCGGCAGAGTCCTTCTAACTGGTTATCTGCTGGGAGAGCATTCAGTAAGGGCTGCTGGAAGAAGCAGGCAAAAGTCTTTGCACCTTCCCTTAACAAGAAGGTAATAGGAAGATCACAATGCTCTAGAATATCTCCATGCATTCACATTCTCTGCTTTGCACAAGAAAACACCTCTTCTTGCAGAGAGGGGAACAAGTGAATGTGAGGAATGAGTATTCTTGACTGAAGGGCTAAAGACTTGTTTAACCATGGGAGAAATGTGAAGGGTGGTTGGCTAAATATTAGATGAATGCTTGAAGAAGGTGAGCACAAAAGCTGAGAGATGCCTTTAATGTGAGCAGAAATTTGTGCCACATGATTACTGCCGGGTTTCTGGAACAGTCAAGACAGAAATTACTGCCAGATGTTCTTGCTCTTAGACTCTTTTTAGATGACTCTTTACAATCCCCAGACCTTTGTGAATCACTTTCAAGGCCTTCTCTAGCACTGACCAGAATCCTGGAGAGATACTAAGGGTGAGGATAAAAGTACCTAGTAGGCAGAAGAAAGGGGCCCAGACAAAGGACTGAAAGGACACTTCAGAGTTAATTACTGGGGGGGGCTTTTCTATTTATCTTGCATGCTAGAGCACAATTATGTGTTACAGCTGGGGAGGCTTCTCTTTATTTTCTTTGTTTTTATTCAAGGACAGTTAGCTGAGGACCCAGAAGACTAATTCTTAAGCTCCTTATTAGTTCCAGAGAATTCTCGGACAGACCAGAAAAAAACAATTTGCCTATATAATAAGTTCTTGGTGTACTTTTCCCTTTTTTTAGCCTGGACTATATGCTCCTCATGCTGGTAAACTCCATTGTTTCTGGTCCAAATCTTTTTGTTGCCTTTAAGGAAAGGCTGGTTGAAGGTTAGACATGTGGTAGGGAGTTGGCAGAGAGCACAGCAGATAGAAATGGCTCCAAGGTCTCAAAGGCAGTGTGTAGTTGATATATTATACATAAGTATGGAGAAACAGTTCTGACTGAAGCTGGCTAGCTACCAGCTTACTTGTGTAAGTCAAGCCACAGAGGTGAACTGAGGAAGGTAAAGTGAAGAGGTATAAGGGCAGGCTTTCCTGCCACAAACAGGATGAACAAAAGTTCACCACTGATTTTGGTGCCACTTTTGTAGGACTAGTTGAAACAAGTAGCATGTATTTGTGATATGGTAGAAGACTAGGGTAATGACAGCATTGTTGACTCCATCCCTGGATTGAAATTTAGTGGAGGAGGGACCAAGTTCAGGTTGAGATTGTCATAAATTATGAAGAAAGAGCTCAAGAAATGCTTCTGGTTGAAGCCTGTCGAAGTCAGTTTTATATGTTGCCTTTGGAGCTTAACGATGTACCTATCTTCTTCTCAGAGTGTGAGCATGAGCCTTAATGACCAACTTGTTTTATCTACTATTTGATTAAAGCGTCCTGATGGTCTGAGTTGAGTCAAACTTTTAATATAGGGTGGAGCTGAAGGTTTTAGAGTTGGCATGGTGCAAATATATCAGGAAAAAAAGGCACGGTCAGTTGCGTGGGAAAGGTTTGAAAATATCTCTAAGACTACCTGTCAGTGAAAGCATGGACTAAACTTGGTTTTATTTAAGGTGCATGAAAGACCTTCACTATGAGGACAGATGGGGCATTTCAGCTAAAGACCATAACAAGAGCAGTGCTTGGGAACAGCGTTTTACCAGTGTGTATGTGACCAGAGGGTAATTCATGGTCACTGTCAAAATCCCAGTGCTTTCTAAAGGAATGATTTTAGAGAGAGAACAAAATACTTGTATTGCTTTATCCAACCGTCTTACCTCACTATCTATGTGCATAAGAGATAAAAAATAAGAGACATTAGAAATAATGTAAAGTATCTAGCATATGACCAAAAAAAAAAAAAAAAGATTGTAATGATTACGGGACATAAAAATGAAAAATAACATTATCGGATTATGAAATTACACAGTGGAAGGAGGGTGACGTTAGTAACCTACTGTGCTCAACAAGCTGTTAATAATGGACAGTTATAGTATTCTGGAAAAAATTAAGAAGCATGACTGTAAACCTTGTTTGAGAGGAACAATGAAGACTGGCTAAATGTCACAGCTCTAATCTAGGGTGTTCGTGAATAAGTCAGAGTTGGGCTGTGCAGAGGTCCAGCAACTTGTGGACAAATAGAGATGATCAGGTTGTCATGGCTAGGGTCTTGGCTCCAGGCATCAACAGGACCAGAAAGTCACTCTTGACCCTATCCCACAGAAGACTGGGAAAAGGAGGTTTGAAGTTACAGTTATCTCTCATCTTTTGCTGCCAGAGTTGCCTGAATATTCTTGAAAAATTATGTTGTGTCTCACTAAGACCACAACAACCTTCTACCTTCCTATTTCTGTGCCAGCTGGTCTCTGCTCTCTGTATCCATTTGTCTTTGACCCCTGCTTGTCTAAGGGAAAGACACTATTGTTGCATATGAAGTGACTGTATGTTCCAAATAAGAAACCATAGCCTTTTCTAATAATGTATGTTAGGAAGATTAAATATCCATTAAAAGGCAAGCACATTAATTTACAAATAGTGTGTGCTAAAGTGACATTTACTAGCTCTTATTACAATGGGGTTATTTTTGAGTGTGGAAATTTTTTCCCAGAAATGTAGAACTCTGACTGATTTTTCTGAGAATCAGGAGTCAGATATTCGACAGATGATACTTCCAAATGCTGAAGTCTTCTGTAAGTCTGGTTTGTATGGTGAGGGGAGAGTGGAGGACATGGTCTCTGCTAAGAAGTGAGGAATTACAATTTCCATTCACATTGAAGAAGTCCTTCCTGGAAGTACAGTTGTACAGTAGGGTTTGAACAGGCTCATCCTTGAGGACTTTTTCTGATTTATGCTAATACTAGAAACATTAAAATGAGGAACTGGTTCTTCAAAAAGACAGGACACAGTTTGCAAGGCCAACTACAATTTCACATGTCCAAGGTAGGTAAAGGCCAAATAAATATATGGATAAATAAATACCTCCACAAGGAGGGACTTGCAGAGAGCTGGGGAGGAACTAATTCTGGTATCAGTCTCAGGTAAGGAAGATATGGGCAACCAAGGCATGATTCTCCTAAGGATCACAGACTTTACAGAGTGCCTTACAGAGTGCTCATAGAAAATCACCAATGCATATTGTGATATTAGGGGTTATATTCATGTAAGAATTAAGAAAGTAACTCAAAATGAGGCTCAAACAGTAGTCTAAAATGATGAACTGAGCCAGACCAAAGTCTTAAGGCTGTGAAAGTAAAATTAGAATGGAGAATCAAGGCTGAATGATCAGTATTTAAAATCATGGATTCTAGAAGGAAAACTGTGATAAAAATTAAAATCAGGAAATATTCTATACTTCAACACCATAGAAGTACACAGTCTGATAAATTAAGCTAGATTTGAGCTTTTTGTAGGAAATTATTGTTTATAATTATGTTTTCTCACCTCTATTATGATTCTGTGTTTGATCAAATTATTGCTGGCACTTATTTGGAATTTAAGGTCTGGAGATTCTTCTTTTCTGAAGATATTTTTCTGGGATGATATTCTGGGCTATTGGTATCTTAGTTTCAGTTTTGAATGTTCTGCCTGCCACTGTGATGTTTTCCACATACGAAATAAAAAATCAGTGCAAACATAATTAGATAACACAGAACTAGTGAACAAATATGGGAAGTGATGCCTTTATGTAAGCAAAACTATTTTAAAAATCCCTTACAACAGTTAAAATAATAACATATCTGTAATTGCACAGCTTTTCATGCTGAAAACTTAAAATGTTTTAGACATTGGACAGATATGTAGGAAAATACAGTCTTGATTTCACACTGCAGTATCTGTGTGTGTTTTTTCTCACATGAGAATGTGAGAATGTGTAAGATCCCAGTTCTGCAAATGCTTCAGTATGCAACTTGGACAATTTTATTTAGGAGCAGTATCAACCTAAATAAGTTGCATATTTGGGGTCAAATTTACAAAAGTTAAAGCTACTCACATATATAATAAGTTCAGTGTAACTGCTCAGATATGGACAGATATTTATGAGTTTAAGAATTTGCAGAAGAAAGTTATTAGATCTGGATCTTATTTTAGATTCTGTCCAGATCTAAATGCATGGTTTAGATTTCTAGGCCCTAATCTTGCAAATGTTCAAAGCATGTTTAATTTCACCATGTCTGAAACAGTTTTAAGGTATGTTAATATTAGCAGAATGAGACTCTCTGAGCAAGAGTGAAAACCTGACATTTTCATTGGATTCCCATTGGTATCAGCAGAGTCAGGATGTGCTCTGGTATCCATGATATATGAGCTTCTATAGACCATAAGGAATACATATATGTTTTTATGTTTTCTTTGGGGACTCCCAGACCACTTTCCTATAAACTTGCATTTTGGTTCAGACCTTGCTTTTTGGCATATTTCTATTCAAAACCCAAAAAGTTTATGGGAAGTAATAGCCCTCTTATCTGTTGGGTCAGTAATCAGAGAAAGAATGTTTCATGCTTCTTCTTGTGTAAAGAGGATACATCTGTGAATAACATTTTAGTTGGCTTAGCCTTAACAGACACCTAGAATGCTAAATACCCACAGGTGATTGCAATGCTAGTTCTGAATAGACAATGAATGGTGGCTACCTCAAAGAATTCTGGGAAGATAGAACTTCCAAGAGGTTTTTAAAGGGATTGTCATGATAAAATTAGAGATTTATTTTTTTTCCTGTAACCTCAGTAGTGAAGGAGTTTTCATTTTATTACATTTTGAAATGTAGAATCATGGAATTAGTCAGGGCTAGCTCTGAGATCAGACCAACTTGCTTAAGTGTTTATCCACTCTGGTCTTGCAAACCTCTAACCTTCTAAGGTCACCTGGTCTATTGCTTAACACTTCTGTGAGGAAGTAGGAACTGCTAAGCAGGGTTTATGAGCTTTATTGGGGCATGCAGAGAACAAAAGAAAATGGCTTTCCCAAATGAAAGTTTCAAGAACCAGGGTGAAAAACTCCTTGGAAGAGCACAGTGGAAAGAGTGGTGAGTCTCAAACTTTTTCTATGCATTCTGTTTTCTGAGGATGATGGGAGCTTGCCTGTGGAACAGCTATAGGGTGCTATGGATGTGATTATTACCTGCTGTGGTTTATCTGCTTCCTTAAAAATAGTGTTCTGTGATACCAAGTGTGTGGAAAATCAATTTCAAAATAGTACAATTGAAATATCAAATAGTTAACAGAAAAATTAGTGGCTACATAGTATTAAAACTGGAAAAAACTTTTTATACAACAAAGATAATAGCAGCCTGAGTGGCAGAAATCACATTAACATAGAAAGCCATCTGGTCATCATTTAGGTTTTAAAGCAGCGAGGAAAAGATGTTGAATGCCATTCTGATAACGAGAAGGTGTTTAGGAGATCTATGGCATGGAACATGAATAGCCCTTAAAATGTGTAATTTAATGGAGGGAAATATACAAAGGATGTAATATGACAACTATACAGATCCTAGTTTTCTGCCAAAACGTGCATTCAGTTCAAACAGTCCTTTCAGTGCAGTGTGGAAGAAAGTGAAAGAGTTAGCAGAATTAGAATGTTCTAAATGAAGTCAGAAGCCACCTGACTAAGGTGATAGTATAGCCCCTACATGCGTGTCTGGAATGGGGCAAAGTTTTCAAGTTCTCTCTTTGCCTGAGAAAAGAGCTGTTAAGGCCAAACCTAGATTTTCTTTTTAATTATTTCATTTCTTAACTATTTTTTTTTCCTCTAGCCTATGGTTTTGGCTGAATTAGAATCTTCTCCTTGGGCAGATAAATTCAAGTGCTGTCACTTCAGGACTCCACTGACACATAGGATGTACCAAAATATATTTGACTAGAAACAGTGATTGATGATGTGCTTATTTGGGACAGAAATTACTATGTGTTATAAAAATCTATGTAACGTATGCCAAGCACATAAAAAAAAGCTTAAATTGAGTGAGAGCTAATATCCAATTGGGATGAGTTAGGCTGGTTATTTAGGAAACCTGCTATGACTTGTACGTCATGACAAAGGAATTTGACTGAATGTAAGAAGGTAATAGGACAAGTGGAAAAACTTCAAAAGAAAAAGGCCACCCAGAGATTCACACTCATTACTATTTCTATTCCATGATTTATCATAAAAACTCCACTGAGCATATTGTCTGTGGACAGTAGTGAATGCTGCTGTGATTACAAGGGAAAAAAACTTGGGGAACTACTACAGAGGAGATGAAACTAATTTCTCTCAATTTAAGGAAGAGTCCGAGCTGATACAGGTTTATGTGGATTAGAGACTGTCTTTTTCGGAAAGGCAGTCTGAGGACATACCCTTTCAACACACAGATTTAACCACAACAGAACCATACTGAGATTGGAAAATACAACTGCTGGTTATTGGATTGACATATGAGTGGTTTGGGGAACATGTTTGTAAATCACTTGAGGTAAAAACGGACCATGTGCCACAGTATCTATCTTTATCATAGAAGCTACTCTGCAGATAGCCCTTTTAGCCTTGTAAAGTGTCCATGAAACTGGGAGAGGGGAAAAAAAAAACCAAACCACAAAACAAACCACAAACAAAAACCCTTCAGTTTGAAATCCTAGCTTGAAAAGGGCATGATTAAAATATCCATGATTAGGAGAGGAAACATGAAGTGGTCTATGAGGGCTCTCTTCAGGGAGATCCTTGCCTAAGCATAGATTTTTGCAAAGGTGCTGGAAGTGTAATGGAACATGCTGAGATCGGGAGGGTGTCACTAGGTAGTGTCAAAATGTCCCTGCACTGACTGTTGGAGAAGTGCTAATGGAATTTTAAATAATCTTTTCTGCTCCTTAGGTCTCATAATGTGTAGTTTTCTTTACTCCAAGAACCTGAGTACATTATCAAGGTTTAAGGATTAGCATGTTTCTGAAAAACAGAATGCTGGAAAACAAACAGGAAATCAAAACAACAGGAAGATCTTGTTCGCTTTTGTCTGATTTTGATTTATAATTTTTATGAATTACATTTCTTCTTCTTAATGAAAAAGATCTTGTTTAAATTTAAATTGCTCTATGTTGCATTTTATAAAGCAACCATTTATAGATTTGTAGTATAAACTCCTGTTCCCCCACATACAGGATTCCAGATGAATTAATAACCAATTGTGTTTAGCAGTCCATAAATTTCTACTCTTTTCAGACAACCTCTCATGAATATTTGCATGGGTTAGCACAAATAGTTTGGTTATGAGAATATATTCTGGAGAGTTTAACAAATTTATTCACATGGAGCACTATTGCAAAACATATCATGCATCTCGCTGTAAAAAGATGATGTTAGAGACTTTGGGGCAGAAGAACAAAAATTATAGTGCCAGAATGTAATGGGTTTCTTGAACCGAAGGTGGTTAACTGGTTAGCCAAAAGTACTATACATCAAGAATGATGAATAGGGCAGAAAACTTAATCCAAGAATGTACAATAGTTACTGTTAGTGTGTCTGAGAATATTTCAAACAAAGCAATGGGACTTTTGCTAAGTGAATAAGTTGATGATCTTTACAATGCCCTTTCTTGTAAGTACTCATGGTGGTGAATGCTCTCAAGAGAGAACCTCAGGAGTCACTGGCTTTCTGTGTTTTAAGAACAAATATAAAGGAACCAATCACTATTAGAAATGGAAAGCCGCAGGAACACTGTGAACCTGCAGCTGTGCTTCCACTTTCAGAGTTAGTCAGGCAGACTTATGAACTTCAGAGTGCATAGTGACATTGTGACAGTAAACCATGAGGGATCGGAAATCCAGAAGGCACCAGCATGGTCTGCTTATTGGTGTGGGAAATTCTGATAGTTTACCCTGTCTCCTTATATATATAAATATATATGGATTTGTGCTTGAATAATGGCTTGAATTCATCTGTGGTAGCTGTTGGTTTTGGTTGAAACATTTGCTTTTCTTATCTAATTTTCCAAGATTAAAAAATATGTGGAGGGCAAGGGGATATAATTTAGCAACTAAATCCAGTGATTGGGTCTTTTATGACCCAACCCATATCTTATGGCTAATGCCAGGAAATACCAGCACTCCTTTGTGTTACAATGTGTAATATGCTGGAAGAATACTGTCTTTCATTAAATGAAACAATATTTCAGCAGCTCCTCAAGTCATATAACTAGTAATTTTTTGTTCTGCAGTATATTCTGAGATGCTCACTGCAGTTCAGAACTATCACCAAGCTTCTAAGCCATAATAGTAGGGCTCTTTTAATGGCTAATCTGTTGTTGGTCCAGTATTACTGGTGCCTACTGGCAAGGGATGTTCTGCACTGAGACGTCTAGAAGAAGAGAAGGGAGTGAGGGATCTTTCTGGATCTCAGTAAGAAAG
>JBCJKH010018410.1:0-23900 GCA_039877255.1 Loriculus beryllinus | reverse complement strand
GACTTGTTCCAACAGTTCCATGTCCTTTTTATGTTGAGGACACCAGAACTGCACACAGTGCTCCAGGTGAGGTCTCACGAGAGCAGAGTAGAGGGGCAGGATCATGTGAGGGGAGGAAATAAAGAAAAAGTAGGTGGGTCCCTCATGGGGCAAGATTTTGATTGATTCTTTATGGGTATTGTGTTTTTTAAGGGGGCAGGGCCATTCTTCACCTCTGCCTAAGATAGTCCCACCCTCTGCCCACATCTAAGATTCACTTTGTCAGAGGGAAAGGACTTGAAATTTCTCCCCATATCCCATAAAACCTCAGGTACTCCTGCTCAGCTGGTGAAATGTAATGTATGTATAACACCTGCCAAGGCTTTCAGCAGTTTGTTTCTTGCTGGTGGTGGGGGTTGAAGAGGGAGAATTTCTCTCTAGGGTTGCATGCAGGTGGGCATAGCTACAAGTAGACTGTAAGCATGGCAATAATAGAGGCAGAGCCTATCTGTGGAAAGGCTGATGAAGTAGTCTCCAATATTTTCCCTTGAATCAACCAAAACTCCTCAGAAAAATGGAGTCTTGCAAGTGAAGGAACCTACTGAAGATCTCTAGGTAGACATGATGAAGAATACAGATGGCTGGGAGCTTTCAGAAGGAATGTCCTCAAATCAGAAAATGCTGATTCATCAAACCCAGAACTTTCAATGCTGAAATAGTTGACAACATGTAGGGCTATAATCTCTTTAGGCTGACCCAGGAACATGAAAGCACCACACAGCCTGGGCCGTTTCCAGGCTCTTGGCTGCTTCAAAATAAGAACTTCTGCTGTTGGAGATGTTCCAGTTTAAACAGATGCCGAGACATCATTAGGTAAGAGGGTGAAGGAGCCTGAGCTGGTAGTCCATGAATTACATGCCGGTGCTGGGAGGGGCAGACGGAAGTCCAGGTCTCTTCCCAGGTTGATGTGTCATTGCTTGTGCAAAGTGAAACAGTTTCAGCCAGGGAAAGGAGCAAAACCACCCCACCCTGTAACAGACTGTTGATCTGATCCTGGACTAGGGCAGAGCTTATTTCTAGATAGGAATGGTTTTTACCCAGTTCTCCAACAGCTCAAGTGACGGTATTAATCCCTGGCTGTTGACTGCTCTGAGCAGGCCCTATTTGAAAGGCTTTGGTAACATCATGAAGTACAACAGCAGCAGAGACCTTCTTGAAACTGTGAGATCTTTCGCTCTGCAAGGAAACCATTTTCTTACCCAGCTCTAATAAGGAGCATGTAATTGAAAAATGGAAGAAGATTTTAAGGCCTGGAAAATACACAGCACTATAGCACTCCATAAAGAGGCCCCTTATTTTCAGGAGTACACTGAAACAACTAATATGAGTCTCTTGATATCTATAGAAATCCCAAACAGAGCCACAGGGATAACTGAATTACTTCTGCAGTGTGCTTGGAGGCAGCCCCAGGTGAGGAAACCCATGATTAGCACTGCTGTCAAACAACATGCAGTGCCATACCCACAGAGTTTCCTCCCTTCAGATGGCAAACCCAGTGAGCTGGAGATGCTAGGGCTTGCTCCTCACCATCCCATAACCTTTTCAGCACTTCACTTCTGCATAAAGGAATTTTAAAGGCTCAGTAATGCAAGCAGTTTTCTGACCCCCCTGTCTCTGCTGGCCACCAAGTTGCTGTGAGACGAAACACACAAGGTGCAAAGTCACATAGAAGCCTGACAGACTGCGTTAAGAATCCATTAGAGAACCTGCTGTGCATGAATATAGGAAAATGAATTTAACCTTGCTTTCCTAGTTTATGCAAACTCCCATTTAACTGGAATTTTACCATATTACATTTTCTAGTATCACCAAGAGCAGTAGGCTAACTCTGCTTGCAAACCAGACAGATACTCCAGTGGTGACTGCAAAAGGTTACTCCAGAAATCTACTCCCTTCCTGGTGAGTTGTTGCTCATGCTATTTGCTGTAATCCCTGGGAAGTGCCGAACACCTACCTTTCAGCATCTGAGTCCAAGTCTCTATTCTTTAAATAAACCCAAACTTTAAAACCACAAACAATTCTTGTCTTTATGATCATGTAACTTCTTAGAGAAAAGCATTCCTTCCAAATGCCCATACCAGTTCTGAGTTTGCCTTAACACTGTTTTTGTTGCAGTTATACTACTTCAGTGCAAGATTGTTCAAAATATCTGCATTGTTACCGGAGCTGCTATGATTTACATGTCAGTAACTGCAAGTTTGTCCTACAGCTTTAAAAGTGCTCACATCAGCATCACCTCCCCTTATCTTGACACCATCACACTGCTCCACTATATCTGACTCTGAAGAAGTGGTTTGTATTTATTTGTTGGTTGTCTCAATGATTTTGGAAGCTGCCAGTGACTTTCCTAATCCAATAGTGCTGCTACTACAGCATTAATCATTCATCATATCCTGAAAGCAAAAGTGGAGTGATTTAAGAACAAAAGGATTTAAAGAAAAATAAACACATGACCCACTGCGGCTGCTTTGAGGAAAGTAGCAATATATGCATGGCAAAGGCAGTAATGAATAGCATCTGCTTTATCTGTGGAAGAGCAAACAATTGTAGACATTGATCATTTCTCAAAGAGAGTGGTGTTGACCAAAACCATGGAGGAAAGCCATCCAGAAGCTATTTTGTGCAAATGAAGTGCAGATTTGTGTATATGAGTCGATACACCATTTGCTGTTTCCTTTCATTAAAACCACAACATTAGCACTGGAAAACGATTATGATGGTTACAGTCAAAGCCACTGTAATGCTCAATTCACAAAGAACTCAGTGAGGGCAAGAGAGGAAAAAAAATCCTTCAGATCTCAGAAAAGTGTGTTTTCATGTAATGAAGCTTTGGTGGAACAGGCTCAGGTATCTTTTCATGCTCCCACTAGCCTATTGTGTAAGTCATTTACTGCATCCTCAGGGCCACGCAATGGCACAAATAGCACCCTATTACCACCTTGGTTTCCTTGCTGTATTGAGGCCAAATCCCACTCCTCACAAAAGTGGGCCAAAGTAGTTCATGATGTGTCTTGGCTGGCTTTATCCTGAGGGCTGTTTTAGCCCACTGGCTCCTAGAGACAGAGCTCTGTAACCCCCCAGAAGTCACACATGCCTGGAGTCTGCTCAGCGCTTCATGCTGACCTTGTCCCGTGCCCCTATCCAGCACGAGCAGATGAGTGTCCAGGAGCTGTGCAAATTAATACTGGGGGGAATTACTTTGCTTTACATCCTGACACATCTGCATATGTGAAGAAGGGTTTCTGTTCAGGCATAAGTATTTGAAATTGCTATTCATTATTCCATGCTCATGAGGGGATTGCTCTGTGAGATGCTCACAGGAGGGGGGATGCAGGGTTATGTCCTGTGACAGTGACGTTCAGCCTTGGATCAGCTGACTGAGGAGTTCTTCTTTTTTTCCCCTATTTAATGTTGTCTTGTTGCTCACTTTCATTGCTATGAGGTGACTCCTCCCAAGATTATGCAAGCTTCTGTGTTGGGCTTGAGCTTTTCCCTCAACAAAATCAGGAGCAAAACCTCTGTTGGTCTCAGTGGCAAGGGATGGGAACTCAGGCTCCACTGTGCCTACAGCTGTTGAGTGAAATCCTCCTTGAATTGCCCTTCAGAGCCATCCCTTTGCCTGGAGTTACTCAGGACTAAATCCTGCTTGCCTCTTAAAACCAAGCAAACATCCTTCTTAAGCAACAAAGTCCATGTTCTGAGAAGCAGCTGCTGTACAGTATCCCCTCACTAATGAGGGGCCTTTCAGACACACAAACCTTGACTGTAATTTCAAAGCAGTGATGTAAGAAGCTAATAGCCAGTTTGCTATTCATGTTGTCTATCTCTTCCCTTGTAGGAAAAGGGCAAGTGAGATTTCTTGGCATCAGTTTTAGATCTGAGTTAAGTTTGGCAAATGGCTGGTCCCGAGAGCTGACTCTCCTCTTGCCTCCTGTAAAGCTGCAGCCACATGCTTGAGCATAGCTGGGGTTTGGCACACTAATGCTGTACCTCTGCATTGCTGGGAGAGGCCACTGAAAATATACAATCCCCAGACGGGAGCGATTTAGTGAAATTAAAACCAGACAGGGGGCATTGAAACAAGGAGGTGTCAAATGTTCCAGCTGCCCCACCAAGATTTTGATGTGGCTGCTATGTATACCTGTCTGTCTCCTCTTCACTGCTGTCGGAGTTTGAAAGTTAAAATGCACAGAAGGTGTGGAATTAGAGCAAAGACACACACCCCCTCACAGACACACACATGCGCTTTTAATTGTGTGTTATTACCAGTTAATTTCAGCTTGTCCAAAGGCAGGAAGAAAACAGCCTACAGTGGTGCTTGGGCCTCCAGAGGTATTGTAAAACATAACATCCAAAGGCCTTCCTTGACTCCATTGCTTCCTCTAGCCCACAAAGAATGTGTTAATTCACATTGTTTGATTTTGCCAGATGCTGTTGCTTTCCCGCTGTAGTCCTACTTCTTTCTTTTTTGTTAGCAAATGTGCTGTAATGCACAAGAGAATGATAACGGTGCTGCCATTATCAAGAATAACAAGCGAGAGGAAGATTAAGAAGTCAAGATAGCTTTTTATGGGCCCAAGTAGCTGAATATCTCAAACAGAACAAGAATGCTTTATTTGAATATACCACAAGCTTGAAGGCTTCAAGGAAATCACAGCATTGCTTGGGCTCACAGGAATTAGAGGGAGAGCTGAGGAAGATTTTTATTACATAAGGTTTTGGAAAGTTACCTAGTCTCAGCATCCTCTTTTCTGTAGTAGTAATGGTACAGCATATGAAACAAAGGTGTCACTGAAGTAAACTGGTAAGTTAAAAGCAAATGAATTACCATACAGCATAAATCTACCACTGCGGAGTGTTAGGGTAACATTTACATTTCCTTGTTAATGATGGGAAAAGGAAAACTTCTAGGAGACATTTGAAGCATTTGGATAGTGCTTAGACTACCAATATTTAAACATACAGGGAAAATTTGTGAATCATGGACCAGTAGGAATCTTCTCTGCATCCTTTAAATTAATCAAACATCAAGTAAAAGTAAAATAGAAACAGGGATATGTAAGCAGATAAAGTTTGGCACAGATTTTGCCAAATCATACCTCCCTAATCTCTCTGAATCTTCGCCCATGCCCACAGGAGGGTGAACAGAAGCAAACTAGACATCCATCCTTCTAGGCTTCCAGTAAGCCTCTTAACAAAATGCACACACAAAAAAGCTAAGTAAAAATCCCACAGCATCATGGAGGCTAAGCTGAATATTTCCATCAATCAAACCTGGCTAGATCATAGGTAGCAAAGCACTCTTTATACCTAGAGAATAAGCAATTACTCACACAGGGATTAAAGGCTAGCTTTTGTCAATGTAAAAGGTTTACCTTTGAGATGGCCCACTCATTAGGATCAGTGTTATTGCTTACTATATTGCTGTTACTGTACTACTATTACTATTCTGCTTACTATACAAGTGTCCATAGTATTAAATTTTTTTCAGTGTGAAAAAAACATTTTAAGGTGGTTCATATAGTTACAAATAGACTAAAGAGCAATAAGATGATGGCTGAAATTCAGCGTTGATGAAGTATTTATATACACATATTGAAAGATAGCTCCCCCTTTTTTTTTCAAAGATCCCTGAATTTACGCGCTGATTTTGAGAGGAATCCTAGCTGGTAGTTCATTGAGGATGCTTTATTAATGTGAAGCTGTGGATTAAAACCCTGGATGGGATTTAATGGGAAGGATGAGGAACAGGACAGCAGAAGACAGCAAAATGCAGTTACATAAATCTCTACCACCACTTCCCCTGATACTGCATAGGTAGGACTGGTTGTTCTGTCTGCAGAAAGAGAGAGTGTTTGGAAATGATCTCAGAAATTACTCTGACTCATTGGTGGAGAAATTTGAAAGCTGAGATTTGCTTCTCTGAAATGGAGAGAAAAAGAAAGGAACATGATAAAAGTAGAGAAAATAATCAGTGTACCCTCTCACACACAGCAAAAAGTGGACACTTGAGGACAATGAAAGGCAGCTAATTTCACAGTGCTAGCAGGCAAGTTTCATACTCCCTGAGGGCTCGTACTGACTCTGGGCTGCTTTGCCAGAGGTTACCATGCTGGCCAGGAATTCAACAAAGTCTGAAGAAGCACTGAGCTTTCTTTTGGGCAGTAAGACTATCTGCGATTTCAATAATTAATGCCAAGAAAAAGAACATTAGAGAAAAATATAGGAACTCGTATTTCAAGCCAGTCACTCTCTGTCTTAGAGATTATTCTGCAGTCTTCATTAGACCATGGTCAGGGCAGGTAATACATCAGGTTATTGTGAGCTCTATCAGATACAGGACAGTGAGCAGATGGATCAGGGGGCTGGTCTAGAAAAGCAGTTCCCATGCTATTATCCTATCTAAGCTATAATAAATACACATTTTTGCAAAGCCATCTGATAGCAATTGAGTGTCAGCTTTAACAGCCATGGCCTTCCTCCTCTATTTCGTAATTCATTTTTAGTAAGAAGTAAATAACTAACATTTTCCAGACCCACGTTTGAGCATGATTTCTATCTGAAGATCTGATAACAAATGCATATATTTTTTAATTTCTATGCACACTTTAAAATCAGGTTGGTTCATTAAATGACAAAAAATGGCTCAGGAAAGACAGGCATCACTTTAAGCTCTCTGCTTCTGTTCCCTAACTTTTTACAACACACAGGATCCAGGATCCAGATGGATAGGACGCTTGGTATCTTATATTTTCTTCAAATACTCTGTATTTAAAATACTACTCCAGTGGTTTCTGACAACTGCTTAGGGCAATTTTGCTTAGCCTAGCGGAATGTCCTGGAAACTACTGGCAATGATTTAGCTCCCAAAATTGGAACACATTTAGCAGAGACAGAAAGCCTATGAACAAATAATGGACAAATGCCAGAGTAAATAAATGCGGTTCATGAGCTGTGGTCAGAAATGTCTCTCTTTCAGTATGCAGTGCAAATCTTTTGCCAACATTTACCATAAAGTTATTACACAAAGCAGTTTTTCCTCTCAGTAAGACAAACTCAATGAAAGACTGCTTCTAGTCTAGCAGCCTGCCATTAAGGCTGTGATAGCCTGTCGTGCCACACAAAAACCTGTGTGCAGTGGGCTCATTTCAGGTTGTGCTTTTGATTTTGTTAGTAAGAAAAGAGAGGGGAGAGTGAGCAAGAGAGAGAGACTCCTCATGGTTCAACACTCATTCAGGAGACCACAGTGAACCACAGGGTGAATTCTAGTCCTCTCATCTCCAAAGCCCACCTCTTGGCCTGGCTGCACAAGTCCTTCTAAAGCACTTTATGAGGCTGTCATTACAGAGAGTTATTGCAGGCATCACCACCACCACGCAGAGCATCACCTTCCTGGTTGAGCCTCTGGTCAGTGGCTCTGAGGCAGGAAGGGGCAGATGTAAATTTGTGGAACTTTATCATTGGTGCTCTTTCTGAGGCTCCTTCACCCTGTGTTGATGGATTATTTCAAGTATTTGCACTTCAAAGTCCCAGTTTTCTGGTGCTTAGTGGCTATGGGTCTAAGTGGATGGGAATTCTGCTCTGTTCTCCTGTAGTCATTGCCATCTTTGGAGGTGACTGATGTCATCTTCACAGTTCTGCAGAAGAAGTCAGAGAGTTTGCAGAGCCTCTCTGTACCATTAGGAATCCTGACTCTAAAGCTGAGCAGCCAGAGGTGTCTGGTTTTGGCTGTTCTCCCACCAAAAAGGCCTTTCCAGCTACCAACCTCCCATGCAAGAACAGAAAGGAAAGAAGTTTGGAGGAAGGGCTTGGTCATTCTCAGGCAGTTTGGGGTTGAAGCAGCACCAGGGTAAAATAGATGAGGGAACCAAAATTATATTGTTCTGCTCTGCGTAGTTTTCCTTGCACAAATAGCTGGAAAGGCAGAAACAGAGACTAAATTAACCTCTGTGTGCTGCCTATCGGTGTTAAGCCTTGGAGTGCATCAGCCCAGGCGCGGTGCCACATGGAAATAACATCAGCTCCATCCCTTGGCACGTGAGTGAGAGCAGCTGGCTGAAGAAGTGAACCTGAGTTTTTATTTCAAGCCTTGCCCTACCTGTCCTCCTATATACCTGCAGATATATAACCACACACTGTCCCCCAACAGTTAGAGAAGCATGAGAGCTAAAGTGAAAGAGGAAGACTAACAGAAACTGTTAACGGGAGCCTTGCAATTTACAACTTCATGAAATCCTTAATAAATGCTATTCTAGCAGTTTCCTGATTTTCATTACTGACAGGATCCAGACAAACAAAGCTGAATGATTTTGGTAATGCCAGCCAGAAGCTGAGCTGAAGTTACAGGGTTAGAAACCATCCTACTTTAAAAATGTGGAATATTTCTGTATATGAAAACCTCTTAGCCCACTCAAGCATTCTCTAACAGGGACTGAACAACTTTGCTTTATTCTAACCCCATTCCTTTAATGAACATGCATCATTCTGTGCTGTGCCCAGCAGATGTAATAATAGCGATGTCTGGCGAGCTTCTGCAAAGAGCCCTGAAATAAAAGCACCTTCCCCTCCCGCCAAGTTAAAAGAGAACAGGCTGACATGTATTGGAAATGCACGGGCAATATAATGATAGCAAATTGCTTTGAAAAGAAAGAGGTTCCACGGCGCACATGAAATTTCAATCCCTGGCTACAAGGCAGTGCTTCAGCTCCGTCCTTTGTGTCTCCCCCCAGATCTTCTCCCTCCCTCACCCCTGCCTTTGGGGAGAGCTCTCCCTATGCTGTAGATCAAAAGCAGTGTCTTCACTACAAAGGAGAAGAGAGCCTGCTAATCTGTACTGCCTCCCCACCTCAGAAAAGGGCAGCCTTGTTATCCCCTTCATCACCCTTTTAAGAGCACATTGGAAAAATTCATTTCTTTTGGTCCCTCCCTATGAATTTCTCTGACTGGGACCTTCCTGTTAGTGCCTGTTTCCCTGCTCAGCCCTGTCCAAGCTGTGCCATGAGGCTTTTGTCACAACAGTGGTTCTTCTGAGATGGTGACAGAACATCCTCTAACACCCAGGAAAATGAGGCTTAGCCATTATTTCTAGAATATATTCAAGCCCTTTGGGAGGTTGCTATTGAAAAGGCTGGGGATGCTGATTATTGTTTTTTATTCTGATGTCTAACAAATACAAAGATTGTCTGCTGTGCTGAGGAGGAATTGAGTTTTCAATACGCCAAGTGGGCTGCCACGGTGGGTCCAGAGCTATCAGGCACGGAGGGGGAGATCACGTTATCCCCTCATTTATCCCTCTGGACTCTTTCTTCATCCACTCTCTACTTCCTTGACCCCTGGGCTGTGTTTGCGCAATTACAAATGCATTTTACAAAGCACTGTTTTCATTTTTGCTCAAAAATCTCCGGCTTTTTCAGCTGTGTGAAAAAAACCCCAATTGCGAAATGGTGTAAATCACACTCATCCACCTTTCTGATGTGTAATGCGGTCAGAGTATCTGGACATTGTCAGGGCATTGTAGCACATATCCCAGAGTGACTTTGTTATAAGAAAGGAGTTTAATTTTTTCCTCTTTTGTAACCTTGTGAAATTTCCACATTAAAAAGCAATCACATCTTTCAAACCAGCAATGATTGTGTTTGGCATAATGGCTGCAAACCCCCAGTGTGCAGGGCTGAGCTTGTTTTCACTAAAATGAAATCAGCTTTCAAAATAAATGATCTGCAACAGCATTATATTCCCCAAATCTTATAATCCTATTAACAGAGTTGACTTTTTTTCTTCTTTTTTTTCTTTTCTTTTTTTTTTTTTTTTTTCATTGCCACCAGACTGACAAGATTGGCCCTATTTCAAGGGGGAGAAACAGAAAGTCGGTTGAGGATGTAGCCAAGACATGTACTGCAGGCTGAGGACTAGCCCTGCCAGGGCCTGTGGTTAGAAGCTCTTAACGACTATTGTAAGCCCTTAAATATAATCATCTGTATTTCACCTCCACCTAATGTACTTCATGTGTAGCATGTTTATCTGTTCGTGCAGTCTTTCAAAGAGACTCAACAAACAGCCCTGTTTGCAGGAGTGAGAGGTGAACGGCTCACCCCAGCTATCCCCATGAATAAGACTTCTATCAGAAATGACACAGTGGTGCCAATGTGGTGAAGGGAAACATCTCCAAATTAGCCTGGGCAAAAATCTCTTTGCCAGAAGTGGAAATTACGTGGTAATATCAAAAGGCAACCTTACTTATATATAATTCCAGGTTTCTCTGCATGTATTTATGTTGGAAGAAAGTCAGGAGGGCTCAATCTTGTGATGCTTTTGCTGGTCCTGTCCCCTGTGCCCTTCCCGTGGAGGGGAGCAGGGCCCCCTCCTCTCGCAGACGCTATGCACCTTGGAGAAACTTCACTGTCTTAAACCCTGCCTGAAAAGGCTCAATAATTGGCCCAGGAGGAAGAATCCTCTTGATCATGAAGAAGTTTTCTTTTCCTTTTGAGAGTGGGAGAGAACACCCAGAAAGTGCTGAGCCTGTACAGGAGGAGCATGAGAGGATCACAATCCCTCTGCAACATCTCTGTGCTTATGTCTGTCTGCGGTGTCTCCCTGCAAACCCCGTGCTTCTGAAGGGTTGAAAGCTCCCTCAGACGTGATGGGTCAGCAGCCTCACTCCAGGCATGATGGAGCACTGGGGTGCAGCGTTTGCAATTAAAAGATGTCAGGCTCCTCCAGCCGCACTGGGGGTACCCAGCAAAGCTCAGGAGAAAGCTGATGTGCCCATACAAGCGTGCACAGGGCTGCTGAGGCTCAGACACTCCCAGCACCTTTTACCACAACAGAACACTGACTGTGGAGTGCAAACATGGACTTTATTTTTTGACGTTTTCCTTTTATTAGTTCAGCAGGGCAGTAGTGGTTTCCTTACTCTACAGCTCAGAAGTTGGCAAGTTCCTGTAGCTGCAGCAAAGTGGGGCTCTGCATAGTAGCCTCTAGCTGGAAGCTGCCATTGCAATAGCAGCTGCTGCCTGCCTAAGTGCTGCTGCTCCTTCCATTATTCGCTAATTGGCTTTGCGACAGCTTTAGGTGAAATTTAAAACTAGAAAGTAAAAGCATTAGATTATAAAGTAAATAGGCACAGTCCTCCCTGTTAAAACACAACACCTGCTTCTTGTCCCCTTGCCTCTTGCTAATGCTGGCAGCTGAAGCATGATGAATAAATCACTGACATCAGGCCAGACCTGCTCCCACTGGAAGTCAGGGGAGATGTGCCGGGATGGTGCTGGGAACTCCTCAATTGGTATCACACAGTCCCAGTTATGTAAAAATCAATGCTGAGATGCCTGGAATAATGATCAGGAGAGTTTTACATCTAAGAAACAGAGAGTTTATTTTATCAGATTTCTGATTTTTAAGCCTCTAGGAAATTATATGGCTCAGCTTTGCTCAATAACCAAGAAGATTTGAGGCTTCACAAAATAAACAAAAGAAAACTGATACTCTGTCAGGAGATGGGATTTCAATGGGGCAAACTGTCCCAAGACTTGTGACAAAATCGTCACGGCCACAGCATCAATAGGCCCACAAACCCATCAAAATGTTCCCATCCAGCTGCAATTTGGGAAGTATATGAGTTTCTTAGGAATTGCGTGCAAGTTCCTGCCCTGCGGATGTGTGATTTGGTATGTAAAAATGCTGTTGGGGCAGGTAATTTCAAGACCAGACTCAAAAATTATTGAAGTCTCTTCCACTATTATAGTTTTAATAACAGCAGCTAGAGGTAGGACTTATCCATGTGAATCGCTGTTGGGCTGTTATTAGCCTTCCGATAAAAATTAAATGTACCTATTGAGAATAGAGCCAAACTGCATCTGTTTGCTGTATTCATACAATGCTCTTAAGGTGGTAAGTCCAGACATTAAAATTAATAATATGAATAAGGTATAGATTAGCCTACAGTTTCTCCAGTGCACTCCTCCTGAGCATTGGTTCCTTTCTGACCGAATCTTTTATTATGATATAAAGGCAGATTCAGCAGACATCCATAGACATCTCAATAGATCTGCTATGGACTTGCCTGCATTCCATTCACAGAGCTCTTGGTGAAATCACGGTGCGTATTTGTTTGGAAATTACATCTATACAGTTCCTATTGCATAGTTTATTTTCTTTTTACAAAATAAAGGATTCAAAAGGCTGTGTGGTTTCAAGTATTGAAAGAGTTATGAATACCAGCAATACCTAATGCTGTGTATAAAATAGAGCAGATCCCTTTTCTGGCTTTTTCCCTTATTTTTAAGGTATTCAGACCACTTGGTATCTAGATCTATTAAACACTGCCTTGCTTCTCCAGCTCCCAGAGCAAACCCTTCACTTTAATGCTGGAGGAAGCAGAGCAAGTGCAGACTGCTGGGTGCAGAATTAAGCATCTGACTAAATATCTTGCTGAACTGGAATCTTTCTGGGAAGGGCTGGATGTGATCACAGAAATACCATGTTGACAGTGGGCTTTTAATAATCTTTTTGTTTTCAAGGCTCTTCCCCATCCAAGAGAAATGTTGTAATAACAAACAAATGTAGATAGCCAATAATTTGGGAAGAAATCTAGGTGAGATTTGCTGAGGAGTAAGGGAAACTGAGATGCACAAATCTCACTTTGGGATTGGGTAAACTCAGATTCTTAAGCAGGGATGGTAATGTCAATTTATATGCTAGTTTCTACCTATCACGATTTTACCATAAACAAGGGTAGAAAAAAGTACTGGAATAATTATGAAAAATATACTGACATTTTCCTTTTAAGAAATTTCAGCTTTTTTTTTTTTTTTTTTTTTTATCTGAAGAAACAGTTTTCTAAGGCAATTTACTCAGACAATAATAGAAGTGTATTTATGTAGCTGAAAAGATTAGTAACTCTCTTGAGAGGAAACAACAGATTCCATCTACCCATCAGGGAACTACCACAACTTGCAGCTGTAGAGCGAGAGAATAAGATCTGCAAAAGCTCGTACCCAGAAGAGCTGCAGTGAGCTCCAGCTCACAGGGCTGTCTTTTACGGGCAGCAAACCTTGACTGCTGCACAGCACATGAACTAGAAGTCTAACGGCTGGTGTTTGCACTGCAGAAGTGTTCAGTCAGCATAGCATAAACTTATAAAGTGCTCTCCAAACAGGCGGAGGGCTCGATGAAGTTTCCTCTCCAGTTGTTCCAAAGCCCCAGCCAAGAATCTCAGTGGGATTTCCCAGAGGAATTGCCGATCAAGCACAGCAGAGCTGCAGCCAAGCGCCAAGGCTGGAGGTTTTTGTATTTGCCACTCTCTTTCCTGGGCTCCTGGGGCAAACTCCTCTTGTCGTGGGAGTGTCACCAGCCCTGCTCAGCCACTCTCACCTTAGCCTTTGCACTGACCTCCTCGCCCCACTTTTCTTCTGTCACTGTAGCATTGCCAGCTTTCATGGTTTGAAAAGGATCCTCTAAAGGGTATTTTTTTAAGGCTCAGTGCCTAGAGCCACTTAATTGCATGCTAATCTCAGCTTTTGTTTAAAAAGAAATGTGCTAGGCCCTCGTGATGGCAAGGAGAAGATTGCACATTTGAGCCTCTGGGACTTGTAGAAGACAAATAAAAATATCTAGTGCATATATATTTAATTTCATGGTTTGGAGGTGGAAGACTGGCGTTCTACTGTATGGCAAGATTGGCAATAGAGCACTTGGTTTCAAACCAAACCAAGGAGGCTTTTTTAACGTAGTTCCAACAGGGCTGACTTTTCTTCTCTTGGCCCTTGTTTATTTCTGGAGCATGATGTGCTTGTGGCTTGGCAAACAAGTCTCTCTGGACCATTGTAATACTTTATTGGTGCATATACAACTATTGGGACAACAGCTGTAAACCAGAATTGAGTTCTTATTTTCTTTTTGTTTCATACTCTGGCATGGTAGATATTACAACCTTGGTATTTTCTGAAATGGCAACAGAAAGTTTAACGTTTCCTAGTATGAAAAATATAGGTACAGAAAATGAACACTTCCAATCAGCATCATTTTTACCTTAACAGCCCTTTCTAGGATGGATGACATATTACGTTTCTGTGCTTCAAGGCCACATGTTTCTTTCTGAATCTTACTTTAAATGTAGGGGTCATATTAGGCTAAATATGATTGTCCTCAGCTAGATTTTTATCTGCTTTCTGTGGTAGGAAAACAGGCTTCCAAGAGCTCCGTCTGGAGGGCTCACTACCTTTCTGCAGCTTTCTCAGCTTACGTGGTTTTCTTTATCCATGTTTCCAACACATGATAGTGCTTCTACATAATGACAAAAGTCAGTTTTTCATTACCAACACAGGCAGAATACCAAAGAGCATGCAAAGGTGCTGATTAGCGAGAGAGGGAGAGACTAAGGTTTTGTGCTTTACATGGGTTCCACATTCAAGAATGACATAGTGAATCCTTCAGAGGGTTTTATATGTCACATTTCCACCCTGCATCCTCAGAGCAGCTTGCCTGTGGTGTGCAGGTCCTGTGCAGTAAAGCCATACCTGTGTGAGATGGATTTGCCTTAGGGCAGGAAAAAGGTTTTCTTGTGCTTTTGTCCCACCACATAAGTTGTTGCACTTCAGAGAAGCCTTTAGGTATCCAGGCACGGTAGGATGGGATCATGAAAGGTTCAAATGATCTAAAGGCCATTTCCCTGTGTTAGCCAAGGTGCATGTTGTAATTTGCCATAGATACTTGAAATGCAGCCAGAAGTGACTAAACTTCACCAGCTACAGGCACATAAACATGAAAACACCCCAAACAAGAACAAGTAACAACGTTTCAGCCATGGAGGGAGCAGAGGATATCTGTGTGTGTGATACCAACCTCTTAGGGAGATGAGGGTTACAGAGACACCCTCCCTTTCACCAGAGTGGTGGGAGAAAAGCAGCGTCACTGGAAAACATTCTGAGAAATCTCAGTAAGTGGTTTCTTGGCCTCAGTGTGGGATTTTTCCACTTAAAGGTACAATTTAACACTTAAACTATGAATTGCTTGGTTCAGGAATTCCTGCCTTATGCCTTAAACATTGATGGCACTTAATAAATAAAGTGCTACCTCCCTTCTCCACTACCCTTTTTTTTCTTTTCTTGTTGATTGCTCTGTCCCTCAATACAGCTGCAGAACTCACATACCTTCACTGCAGGTAACCTCTGATCACCTCTCAATCTTCTCCCATGGATAACAACTCCCTTTGAGCTCTTCATTTTCACTACAAAATCCTGCTGTGCATGAAAAGCAATAGGATGAAAGCAGGACAACTGGAAGGAAGGTAAAACTGAAAAGGCATAGGATCAGCTGTCATGGCTTTTGTTCAATGCTTCCTTATTAAAGACCTCTGTATTTAAAATGTAGAAGAAGCTGCTGGAGAATGTGCCATCTCCTGTACCTGATAGCTTAAGACTGGTAAAATTAGTTGATAAAGCTCATTTAAACTTTGTACAAAGTATGTTCAGTTTTGAGTATGTTCATCAATTTTAGATTGAACTTCTTTTCATGTAACATTTAACTGCTTAGTATTTGTTGCTACTTCATGAAGAAATCAAGTACGATCAGGCTCCTTTGCATGTGACACTGAGTGTATAAGGAGTTCTCTGTCCTAAAGAGCTTCATCTCTAGACACACAAGACAGCACCAGATGGAAAGGAAACAGAGGTATAGACGCAGGATTTTGTCCTAGGACAAATGGCAGGACAGTAGTAATGATGTGGTGAGAAACTAAGTCCTTTAGCACCTAAGTCAATGCCCTTTCCACTGGGCTACAGTTATAACAGCAGTGAGTCTTGCTAACAAGGAGGTAATTTTGGTATTCATAGCAAGATTAAACAATGCACTGTATCCAGTAGGGACAACTCAGAATTCATATGCACAAAGGGCACATTTGTTACAAATTCACTGAATCTTTTTAACCTTTTTCCATTTATGCCTGAATATTAACAGTAGGAAATACACAGAACTAGGGCTTAACAAGCTAGAAGAGTTAGGTTATGGATGTTACTGTGCTCCTTCAATTTCACTAAATGGCATGCAAGGTAATTATCAGTCATTGAGCTTCCCCTCCTCAGGGACAAACCAAAGGGTCTCAATAATTGATGCAAAATCCAAGAGGAAAAAGAAAAGGGAGACAGATTTCTTTTTTTTAATTGAATTAAAAATTGAGTAACAAAAGCACAGTGCAAGCAGGCTGTTCTGAAAGGACCATGGGCCATGCAGCTCTGGAGAAGATAGGCAGTGACTCCACGTGAACATGAATGAGCCTTACTGTCCAGAGATCAGCACGAGCATAACTTAACTCTTGGACATGACATGGAAAACTACTGTTTCCTGACCTTCTCCCCTCCTGAAGGTGAGTCAGAGAAGGACAGCAGATAGCCCTGTGATCTGGCTTGCGGAAGAGTTGGGGTTCGTTTACAGCTTGGACAAGTCCCTTTTTATCTCAATATTTAGATTTGTAAAAGGGACTAGTAGCTGTATCCTCTGAAGACTTTGGAGGCTGTAATGGGAAAGCTGTGCCAGGTGTACAGATTCGTATTTATATGGTCTGGTTTTGTCCAGGATAAACTCAGAGCAGAACTTTGTTTTCGAACAGATGCAATCTAACTAAATCGCTTTTCTGCTAATAGTACTGGTTGCCTTCTTGATCAAAAGACACATTTTAAAATAAAGACTGGGTTATTTTTTTTGGGCACAAGTAAAGCTTTAGACCATTTCCAGATGACCACTGTATAAACTGCAGTGTAAGAAAAACAGCGGCTTTTGAATGTGAAGTTTCAAAGAGCTTCTCACAAAGGAAAGCCATCGCTGTTTGCCTGCGAGGAAACTGGAGGGGCAGGGCATAGCCACCTACCTCTGAATGCAGCTCCATTTTATGTCTTTTTCCTTTTCTTCTGGCAGGTCATTAGTCATGATGACAAAAGTATTTACCAGATAACTTGAAACAGGCAATGTTCACAGCAATGGGGATGTCAAAAATTCAACAAGATTTCCAAATCAGGCATCTTTCGTCTGACCCCCTTCATTTGCCCATAGTGTCTGACCAGAGCTGCCTGCACTATGTATCAGGGAAAACCTCTGCATTGGCAGAGGATGACCTAGGCGATCCACCTGCTCTTCTGACATGTTTGGTTGTTCTGTAGCCCACACCTGAGCGCACATGCTGTAGCAGTGCTAAAAGCTCATGCATGGACCGAACAATGTGGGGTATGTCCATGCTCAGACACAGCGCTGTGGAGATGTGGGATGAAGATGCATCTGAAAGATGGCCCTTTCTCCAGAAGTAGCTGAGACTCTTATGAGCCTCCCATGGCACACCAAAGCATTTTGGCAGAACTTTGGAACACAAACTTGCCTCCTGACAAGGAGATGGAGCGAAGGTTGCTATGGCCATCTGAGTAGTGAAACTAAACACAAAGTAGGAGTAAAATCTGTGGAAAAATTCTCCTCCTTTCGTATCTTCTGTGTCCCTTGTGGATGTTTGTTCTGAGACCATTTGTTTAGCTGCCTGTATGAATTAGCAGGTAGATGTCTGACTCTGAAATTTTGGCTTGAGGACCTGACCCCATCGTTTGTACCACTTGAAACACAGGTTCATGCTCTCACTGTAGCTAGAATTAAAGCCTCTTTCCAGCAATGTGTCCTGCTGAAGTTAGGCATTGCAATTCTCAGTGTCTCAGCATAAGGTATTTTCCATGTGGAATTGGCTGAACCAACTCTAATACTGATTACTGTATCTAATGTATTTACCATGGAAAGACTACTAGCCCACTAAGAAAAAGGATACAGTTCAAAGGCTCAGCTGATGCATGCTCAGTTTTCATTGTCTAAGTATAAATAGCCCTGAAATAAACACTTGAATCCAAATTGTGAATCTTAGTGAGGGCAGCTTCAGGATCCAGACCTAGAACTGCACAGGAATTTCATGGCTGGTCACTCTTGTGGATTGCTCTGCCCACAGACAAAAGTCACGAGAAAAAGGCACATTTCCAGCTCCAGTGCCTGCAATGGATCTTGCCAGGAAGAACAAGCTTGTGGTTGTCACAGCACAATGGAGGTCCAAAGACCTTGGTCTCCTTCCTAATATTTAGACTTTGGGAAGTTGCTCTTTCCTCAAGTCAAACTGATCTTTCTTTCTGCAAATGGAAGATAATATTTTCTCAAACAATAACAGTCTGTGTGACACTCAGTTCCCCTGATAACGACTGCTATATTAAAGCTAAGCAGAGAAATAAAATCTCCAGTACAAACCTATACAGTCCTCTCAGTTTAAACATAGGTTTCTGTATCCATGCTACTTACTTGAAGTTAGAACTCCACAGAGAAGCCAGCCAGTGTGGTCCTAATGTGATAATTTTGGGTTTCTGGTGGCAAAAGGTACCTTTGCTTTTCCAGAAAAAAATATTTTTCTTAATGCATTGAAAACTAGCCACACAAAGACCAACATTCCCCAGTGTTTGCATTAAAAAAGAGGTGTACTCATAAAACACAGACAATGGGCAGCTTTCCTGTTGTAGTCACAGGTCAGAGTATTCAAAGCACTAACATGTTATTTGCTAAAAGAAAATACCTAAATTCAGATCAGTTTTGGCTCAAGACTACTTTTATTAGTCGTTGAAAACACGACACATTGTTCATCAGCTCTCAGATGGAACTTCAAACAGGTTCAAAGTTAATCTGAATGCTGTAGGATCTCTCAATTTCTTTTGAGTTGATTTTTCTCTTACATTCAGATTCTCCTCTAATTAAGATTCAGTCTTATTATATCCTCTACTTATGCCCATGTTTTGTGACCAAGATGATTACTTATTTTTCATCTACCAAGTCAGCAGTCCCATTATAATTGCTTAGTTTGTGTCAACAGCATTTGTGATCCCTAAGTGGGCTTCCATCCCAGCACTGTTAAGGCCCACAGCATTTAAACTTCTAACATCAGGCAAGGATGGAGCCATTATAGTCAGTAATGCTAAGGCACAAATAAGATTAAGGTAATAAATATCAAATATCAAAGCAGCTTCAACACAGCATATATCAGAGTTGAAGAAAGAAGGAATTTTTCTGATTCATCAGCAGCTCCAAAGAATAAAAAGCTTTTCTGACCACTTAAATGAAATATTCTGTTTGATCCCCAAATGAACTGTTTTATTTTGAAATGGAGATTTGAAAAAATGTTTTCAATTTTATTTCAAAGAAAGTTGAACGGCATCTCAAAACAAAAAGATTTTTGTAAAGAAACACTGAATCCTTGATTTTGAAAATGTTAAAAGAAAAGATATTAGTTTTCAGGGAATTTCTCCTCAGTTTTGTGTGTGAAAATAAGTCGGTGAAACGGGACAGTCCTGGAAAGTTTCAGCGTTGACAAATCTGCATTTTTCATCCAGCAGAGTCCTGATGAGAAAACACTGCCCACCACTCTAATTAGTCCGTAATTTCTTAAATCAGATGTCATTCCTTCACTTTCCCAATAACATTTGTATTTTGAAGGTGAACACACAGCTTTCCTCAGGGGAAAGACAGCCCTCAGCAGGACGAACTTCTAAATATCACTGTGCTCAAATCCAGATGAGCTGCGAGCTATTGATGTTACATTGACTCCATGGAAATGATGCAACTCCAACCAGAGTTTAAAATAACACCACAGTTTTCTATCAATACCACCTCACTGAAAATGTTTCACATTCTAAAATTAGGCAGGTAAACCATCAGCTGGTGTCACCAAAGTTTAGCTAACGTCAGTCTGGTTTCCTGTTGCCCTTATAAATCTTCATGTGTCACCAGACCTCGGTAGGACAGCAGCGCAGCCTTAGACTTGTGACACTCAGTCTTCATGTCTCAGCTCTGGGGAGCTTACAGAGGGATACAAACCCCAGTCTACTCAAGAGATGTAAGGTGCTGCAACATACCCGCCTCATCATAGGTAATAATGCCATTAACCTCTTAACTGGGTCTAATGTAAGTAATGTACAAAAAATTTCAGGATTTCCTATTTTTTGGGGCATTATACTGATTGCTTCTTTGAAATGAAACTCATTTTGAGGTAGGATCGGTGTTGTATTTTCCATGAGTTTGGCACTGGAGGAACATAACATTCCTCCAGTGTCTTGAAGAACAGAAAGGCTCTTCCTAAGGATGGAGTATTAGATACTCCTTGACTTTCAAAGCCAAGATGAGGGAATTACTGGGGGGGGAACAAAAATGATAAATAATTGGTAAAAGTCACAGTTCTATGACTGGTATATAGTATTTTTCTTCTGAGACTCTCAAAGAGAGAATTGTATGTACCTCTGCTCCTCTACAGAAGCAATGCTTTCACATGCCATCCGTGTGTGAAGGTGTGGATGTCCTACTGCAAGGTTTAACGAAGAAATTCTGTAGCAACCACACTCATCTTGCAGAGCAACAGGCAACGACCATCTTTCAGATTTGTTTCTTTCTCTGGTTCTAAGATGGAATACTTTATCTATAATTACTGTAACTTATTTGTATCAGAAATGCCAATGTGAAGAATATTTACAAACTGATGTTTCTATCAGCTTCTTAAGGGACAGAAATGGACCTTTTGCCATTGTACCCTTTGCTCCATTCCAACCCTATCTCTCATCATCCCTCCTGAGGAGATTTGATTTGATGCTAGGCAGTCTGAGAACCACAGCTTTGATCTATAATTTCTGAATGAGGGCAGAAAGCATGCCTAAGTATTTATGGGTTAACTGGTAGGGATAACATCCAAGTTAGCACACTATGCAGACTATTGCGGAGCTTAATTAGTGTTCAGGTCATACTCTCCTGAGATGCTTTAGATGCCCTGGAGAGCTTACCCCAGGTCAGAGCTGTGAATCTGAATCTTCTCAGGTTGAGCAAGCTCTGGTGCTTAGGTCTTTCTCTTCCTGAATGAATGCTATGCTGGTGCTATCAGCATTTCCTCCTCCTTTCTTGTCATCAGAAAGAGCCATGCGTACACCAGCCAAGTCACTGCGTTATTTCTAAATCAGCGCTGATACAGGAGGGTGAACTACCGCCTGAGAGAGGCCCCTTCTGGCTTCTTTGTGAGAAGGATGCTGCTTTACATGTGCCTTTGTCTCTGGCAGCTCCAGCTGACCGCACGGAAGCCTTTCACAGTGGTGAGTTCGATCATTACAGTCTAACTTGGCGCTGTGAATTTCACGCCTGCATCCAGCTGCTTGAGTTTTCAGCAGAGCAGGACCAGATTTCGCGATGCCTCTGTTGCTCTTTGGATTAAGCCTCAAGAGACTATTTCCAGGACTGAAGTTGCAAGCTGTCAATCATGCTCAGCTTCTAGATGCGTAAAAAGTGAGAAAGAAGGACACACTGAGCCTCTCCAAATCCCCATGTCATCATGTGCTTTTTCATCGCTGAATATCAAAGTATTCAAAGTTAATCCTCCAACTCTTCCTGCAGGACAAACAAGTCTGAGTCAGTTGTGCACACAGAAGAGAACTTCTTCCCTTCCAAAAAGGGGAGGTGTTTTATAGCAGAAACTGCTAGACTCACTCAGGCACGTCCAGCAACCCACTGAAATCAGAGAACAATGACGGGGGCTATATATGCGTATTTTATTTCTTCTTGTCTCTTTGGCGAAAGGAGAATGGGTGGAGACAGACACTTTGGCTCCATGTTCACCTAAAAGCTCTTTCAAACGCCCGGCACGTTGAGCAACGCGGAGGCAGCAGTTTCTGTCTTCATTTCTGCATGTTGACAGGGAGAGAGGGGAATTTTAACTGGATCAGCTTGTTTCCTGTGGTGAGGCATGGCTCGTCAGGGTGTAGCAGAAGCGAGGTGGATGCACAGCCACGAATGAAGGCTGCTGTGACACAGGGAATCGGCAGCAAACTCAGCTATGTTTTCATGTGGATGAACTCCCAGCTAAGGCTCCAAATCCCAAACTGAATCCAAACCTGAGGCAGCCACATTAAAGCAGTGTGAGGCTCCTGGTCTGGCTCAAACCACCCTGGGATGCACAAGAGATCGCCTGCACAAGTGGAAAAGTGTGGAAGCTCCAAACCGCAAGGAAAAGGTCTGTTTGGTGAGATTCCAGCCAAAACCACTTCCATACAGGGCCTGTTAATAAGGTCTGTATCATGATGTCCTGCCCATCTCTGATTTTTTCCACTGAAGAAATATTTGTGTTATCTTTCTTGCTTGGATTTTCTTGCTCAAAGTTGACCTTGTAGTGTCCTGCTGATCGGAAGGAAGATCGGGAAGAAGATGTGGAGTAGGGGAAGTAGAAGAAAAACTGGCCCCGAGTGAAAAGCTGCAGCACACTGCTTTCTTCTAACACCAATTTGCCAAGATGGAAATTTTCTGGAGGCAAAGGGATTACACCAGACATGAACCTGTCTTGCTGTGCTTTGTAAAAAAATTGGGTGTGTAGAGTACAGTGCCTTCAGGCACGCTCAGCCTGCAAAACCTGTTCATCTCAGTAGAAAATAGGATTTACTGCCCTCAACTGCATCATGAGAGCTCTGCTCCCATGCAGGATAGTACTGATATTATTAAAAATGATTTCTAACATTACTTTTAGATGTATACAAATGGAAATAAATGCTTTTTCTGCCTCAGAAAGCACTAAAGACAATCCTGACCACAGAGCTATGAAGCCAGAATACAGTGAGACTTGCTGTTCATTTGCAATGGTGTAAGATGGATCTAGTTTCTTACATAAAATTCACTGGTGTGTGAGGCCCAGTAGGACTATTCCTTGCAAATGGAGTATCTGCTACTGCCAGCTTAAATATATCTGTATGCATCCATACATTGACACTGAAATATTGTAGGTATTTAGGACAATTTAATTTTTCCTTAATGGCTGAGTTTCTCTGTCCCTTTTAATGGTGCACAAACAGCACCAATAGCAGAAGTTCATGCTCCTGCTCCTGCTCCTGCTCTGTGATCATATTACACTTCTCTATTCCAATCTATGCCAGATGCATCTGTAGGTTGAAAGCAACCCTTAAACTATAAATAACCTCTCCATCTCTCTTAGGACAATTCAGTTATTTGCATTTTGTTCACTCAGACACATCATATAACATCACAGATGTAAATTCCTATGTACCACTTCAAAATTTGAATGTCTGTCAGACAAACAGAACAGAACTACTGTTGCTTGGGAAACACTGTGAAAATGAATAAATCCCTAGACATGAATATCTGACCTGTTAGGCTTTAGCTGGCTTGGTCCCCAGCCCTCACACGAGGTTACTTTGTCATGCTTTTTGTTTGGTGCTGTGGCTCTGAGATCATCCAGTGCGCTTCCCATAGTGACTCATGGATGCATTTGCACCTGATGGGAGGAGGTGAAAGGGGAGAAGGGATGTGCGTGTGTGCGTGGGTATGTGCACAATGCAACCTGAAGTACATAGTGCAGGTGATGAAACAAGGCAGGCAGGCTCTCCTTCAGTCACCAAGGAGGGAAGGTGGGACACAATAGCCAACCATAGGTTTATTGGAAGAACCATTGCTTATATGACCAAGATAGCTGGCACTCTATCATGGACTGTGGGTGAGATGCTTAGGCTTATATGCTACAAACACTCCCTACCCCCCTCTAAGAGCCCTCAAAAGAGAAAAAACAGCAAGGCCAGTCACAGGCACAGCAACTTCACCTGGTTACTTTGAGTCCTATGCTTCTGGGGCCCTTAGGTGCTTTCATCTCCCATGCCTTGCATCCCTCTTGGCAAGTTGCCTCTCATTATCTGCTTTGCAAAAGCTGCTGCCTCTCTCAGCACACTGATGAGAACAGATGCCTTTGATATGCAGAGGTGGAGGGTTACCATGGACAAGCCAGCACAAAGCAACTTGCTCCACCCTGGGTCACTACACAGACTCAGTCC
>JBCJKH010018409.1:0-16798 GCA_039877255.1 Loriculus beryllinus | reverse complement strand
CATGCAAGTAATGGTGATCCTTCAAGAATTGTTCTTATGTTGGATAAAGGGAATGTGAGCAGAAATAAATCTGCAAAGCAGCCTTGTTTCCTGAATGGTAGCAAATTGTGCAGAACAGGGGATTCCCATAGTTACTTTCCCTGAGTTTCACCACTGGCAGGGCTAAGCTTTCCAGACCATGCACATTTGCCATTTAGCTCATGAAACTAAGACCCAAAAGGACATCTCTCTGCCTTTCTGCTGTGTCACTCTAAATTTGAACCTAAGCCCTATCTTTTCTGTTTGCATTAATGAGGATCCCCAACTCCATGGTCCTGATTCGTCTGCTCCTTCCTGCCCTGAATCCCTAGTGTTCTCCCACTTCAGAAGTGAGAGAGGTTAGGAATGTAATTTTCATGGAAGCAGGGAGGGAGGGGGAAATGAACACTTGGTATTGTTCTGCATGTTTAAAACAAGCAAACAAAATTTTCCTGAAACCGCAACATTTCTGTGGGATTACTTTTTCCATTTTTCTAACTTTTTTCCTTCTTTATCAACATCCCCAACATGTGCAGAGCTGTGTGATAGTTGTATCAATAGGGAGAAATAAGTTCCTCTCTTATGCTCTGCACATTGTGTAAGTGTATCATTTCTGTGCTCCAGATGCTGCATTTTATTACTGGTGTGAAACTGAGCTTTTTTTTTTTTTTCCTTTTAAAAAGTAACAAATTTAAGAGCAGCCCTCAGTATCTAGGTTAGCATCCCTCTGCTAAGTTGAAAACTGTGTAATTTTAATGGGGATCGGTATATTAGGAATTCAGTGTAATCCACTGCTAGCTGTAATAAAGCATCCCTTTCGTGAAAGATTAGTAAAGAAACTGTAATTTTTTTTTTCATAGGCATTCAAAATAGTGCATGTTAGAGATGCATTGTCTTTGGAGGGTTAGGGAAGCAGGGCACTGTACATCCTGGAAAAAGCAATACATTGTCTGTTCTCCAAACCAAGTGGCATCCTAGGGAAGGGCTGTACTTCCTAACCATTCAATTTTTCCTTCAGGCATATGGGAAGTCTTACTTCATAAGACTTAGAGTTCTTCTGATTGTTGAGTGACTTTTCTATTCTTTTTTGGTCCCTTAAAGGCACAGTGAGCCTGTGAAATACTTCCTTTAGGAAAAGCTTACCTTACCATTGGTTCGCTAGGGTACAATCTAGAATGGCCTTGGTGTGATTACTTCCAAGTTTGACAATATAAGAATATTTCCTTGACAATGGCAATGCACAGAATAACATCAGAGCTGTTATCTTGGCCATATTTTATGTATTTTACACAGAATAGCATCAGAGCTGTTACCTTGGCCATATTTTACATTTTACATATTTTACACATTTATCTAGGCCGTGTTTTACTTTAAAGTAATGCTTAAAAGAATATCTTCGTATAGTGTAGATAATGACTATGGATGACTTCTGTGGTATACCTAAAGTATTTATCTGAGAACTTCCTTAGAGAAATCAAAGGCAGATTACCCAGTGTCATACTCAGTTTTAACAGCTCTCTTTTCCATGTTGCTTCAATTTTCTCACATCCCAGTTTTAACCCATTAGATCCACTAATGCATTGTTAGCTGTCCTGATACATGCATTTTGGTGTCATCTCCTTTTCTTTGCTACACCCATGTACAAGCTTTTAAGTATTTTTTGTTGTTGTTTTCCCCCTTTGCGGTTACATGCACTGTGGAAAGTAACAGGGAATCAGACTGGTTGCATTCCAAGACCTGGTTTGAATGACTGCTTGTAAGCAGTTCACCCTCTTGCACTTTAAATTGGTGTCCTTAAATGTAGACTTCCAGTGTCATTTAGGATCCTTGCTAGGGAATTTTACCCCATTCGCTGTGGCAGAAAGAACTGCCAGGTCCTGTGTCACGTTTGCCAGTTACACATAGGCGTTTCGGATAACAACAATCTTCTCATGTGGCTGTATGGGCTGACCCTCAAGCAATCAGATGCCATCTAGAGAGTCCTCTACAGGACTATTTCTGTTCTGTAGAGTGAGTGAATGTGTATGTCTATGTATATATCTCTATGTATATGAATGTGCATATATATGTAAAAAAACTTTTAAAATGTGATTCTAAGGCTAAGACCAAGTGTGTACTATTAATGGAAGTGGAATAGGATATAGCAAAACTACAAGTGAATGCATGCAGAGCATATGCAGATCTAACTGCATGTATATATACCAGTGCATGAGGCAAGTAAGCTTCAGAGTGTTTTCAGGAACCAAGCCTCAAATGCAAAATGGGTAATAGACAAATAAATTTAAATGTGATGGCCACTGGAGATTTGACTTTGCTTTTCTCTCCATCACCTTGTCCTATCTGGGATGCTGCCGCTGCACCAGGTTGTGTGTCACAGCCTCCTTGTTTCCAGTGAGTCACTGTGCTTGCTCACCAGCAGCCAGCACTTTTGCTGCCACATTATGTGCACTTTAACTTAGATCAGAAGACCAGTTTGAGTTTTGAAGCTTTGAAAGCCAGTGCTTGTTTAACATTATATGGTTCTGAGCGGCTTATGAATCTTCCTATTGCTAATGACTTTTCAGGAAGGACTCCAGCATTTCATAGAGTCTAGGACACAGCTCTTCCTCCTCAGAGGTCATGCAGTTATATGTATCCTCCCTAATTGCCCTATTTAAAGCCTGTGTTTGGTTTACTGGTACTCACTTGCAAAACGAGAAAGATGAATTGAGTTTCCCTGAGATGGAACTGAACCCCAGACCAGTTCTGGAAAGTGCTGTAACCCTCACCTACTGTAAGGGAGAAGATTGCCACCACCTCAGGTCTCCCATTTCGCGAGACTTCCACTAGCCAAGGCATGCAGTCCCCGAGGTTCACCATCCTGCTTTGTTATTGAATTCACATGGCTCTGGGAGGTGCCAGCTGAAGCTTGGATCTGTGTGGCTGTGAGACTGGGGGTGTCAGTTGGGTTTTGTTGTAGAGTAATGCCCTTTTTTGTGGCTTATTGTTTAAATCTGCATAAAAAAAAAATTTAATATGTCTTTGTAAAAATGGACTTTGCTAACTTTGTAGTGATAGCATCTGTGTTTACTGTAGGATGAGTGACAAGTGAGAGGGGCATAAAATACTTGGTGTTTTCTACAGGTGGCTGCAGTCTAAATCACTCTCTCTGATCTCCCTGAGAAATAAAACACATGATAGATGTCTTACAAGCTTGGAAAAATGACAGACTTCTGCTATGAATTGCCCACAGTATGAGTTTTTCAGACGTTGATCATAACAGGCAAATCACACATACATGAGGAGTTTATTCTTTCCTAACCAGAATAATCTGCCTTCTTCAGTGTTTAAGTATTTGCTTAGTTTAATCTGAAGATTTAATAGTTTGCATCTTAAGCCAGGAAAAAACCTAGTAGTAAAGCATGAATTCATGCCTTTTTTTCAGGGGCAGTTGCCATCTCCATTCTCTCAGAGAGAAAAGGTCCCATTCCTTTCCCCCTCTTACCCCACCAGTGACTCAGTCTTGGAATTGAAATCCAGTGTGAAGGACTAAAGTACTGTGAGGGATACATGTAAGATTCAGTGTACAAGCAACAAAGTCACAAGCTGATTACTCACCACTGACTCAAGTTGGTGCAGCCTTTTGCAATTTCATTTGCAATCTGCTAGTACAGCACAGGTTTCAGGTTCTCCATATAATTACAGCATTTGTTGTTCCTAATCCCTGTAACCTGTCTTTTGTGATGCCAGTGTCTATCACGCTACGGCTGACTTTATGAAAGCTTAGCAATCTTTTTGTCTGCTAAGTTGACAGGCCCTATATGAGCACAAGCTTTACCTAAATGCATTAGAAAAATCTTTCCTGCCTTGCATTTGTCTGCTAATCTAAGTGTTTATTGTCTGATACCTATCAACATTTTCTGAGCTGACAGGCAACAATGCTGCTTTATTTAGAATTGCTTTTGCTTCTTTTGTACTTAATGCATGTACAGATATGTGATATACTGCATATTGATGTACATTAACACATAATAAGTTAGTAACTTAATGTGTTGCTTAGTAACTGGTGTATTAATCCCAGTAAATTGATCTACTAACAGCAAGATATGGTATCCCAACACTTCCTGCTTCCTTGATTGCAGATTCCTTTTTCATGGGGTTCCCTCTTTCCCCAGTTTGCACCTTATTTATTCTTTGAATTTATTTTGCTCCTGTCTTTGGTTCTAGCTATGTCTTTCCAATCGATTAAAAAGCCCTCCTAGTGCCTGTTACCTATTGTCAAGTTGTTGCTCAATTTTATCTTGGTAGACAGAACAAATAATTCTCTTTTGAGTCCTTCTGTTTCTTCAGTCTGAAAATCCTTTTCAGCATTTTCAGCATTTTGATTTACACTTGCCCTGCTACTTTGCTTCTCTTTCAACCCCCAGCCTGAATAAGATGCAGTATTTCAGTGCCAGTCTCATGAGTGTCACCTACACAGGTAAAATCACTTTGTTGCTGCTAATTACCACTTCAGCCAATTGTTCATACTGCAGTCATGTCATCTAGTTGTTGTTTATAAGTGTCCTGGTGGAACTCGTGAGTTGCTTGTACTTTCTGAGCCCTAGATCTGCTCAATCTCTTCTTTTTGAGTGCAGTCCTCATTGTGAGGAGATGGTCACTGTTTCTTGCACTTAGACATCCATTTGGCATCTGTCAGTATGATAAAACAACATCATTTCAACAAGTTCAGTTCACTGGGTGACCTAGCTTATTCTACATTGTGGATGTAAATTTGATTGAATGCCTTTCACTGTTAGTGAAAACAGTCTATTCCCTTCTACTTTGTGTCAGGCCCTTAAGTAGATTGAAAACAAGAATAACTGTGCTGAATCAGTAGCTACATAGAAAAGAAGAGAAAAACCAGAGCCCTCTGTATGTAGGCTTTCTTTTTCATTTTAATGACAGGGAATGAGATGTCATGCTTGTCTAGCTGTAAGGAATGTGAAGGATAAAGGCCTTTTGAACATTTTAATTACAGGCTTTCCCTTATTTGCTTGAGTGTGTACAAATCTAGATGATACAGAGCAACATACAATGTGTTACTAGATGTGCTGTTATAAGCAACTAGACTTTTATGCAAAACTGGAATGTAACTGAACTTCCAGTGAGCAAAGCGCTAGAGGAGCTGTCTAAATCTGAGCTTCAGCATACGCTCCAAGAATGGCATCAATTGAATATTTTTTAATAGTTCCTCTACGTTCTTTTTCTTTGAAGAGTATAATATTTGAACTTGTTTTCAAATAAGACTAATGGAATTTTCAGTCTGCTGGTACTGGCACTCCATTAAAAAGTGTTGTAATCTATTGTTATTGCCAGTATTTTACTCTTGTTTTGTAACTGTTACTAGTGAGGCTGGAGTTGAAAGCTGTAGGGTTTTAAGAGGATACTCATACATGTTTTGGTAACATTTGCAATGCCAGCAACTTTCTCTGTTGTTAGTGCTTTTCTGCTAGAGTTACTGAGTTCACAACTTCAATCAGACTACTACAGCTGATCAGAGACCATTATTACAGTAAGTGATACAGCAAGGTTCCTGCTGTAAGTGATATAGCAAGGTTCCATTATTACAGTAAGTGATATAGCAAGGTTTTCTTCCCCGGCCAGGGGAAGAAAAATTCCCCCTTTGTAAGTTTTGAGTACTTCCAATGTGTCAATGGCCTGTTTGTGAGGAGCACTGGTTTTGCAATGAACCTGCCTCTGCCTTGGTAGTGTGATCTCTAAATGAGCATGTTCAGGCGGAGAATTTAAATATTTATAGCCAAATAAATAGGGAGAAATAAGTAGGGGTTTTGATTTTTAGTATTTGGGTGTATAAGAAACGACTTAATTTAGCTCATAAGTACAATTCTAGCTATCATTTTCTGAGTTATATTTTTGGGGGCACCCTAAGCAGTGTATGGGATGAGCACTCAAGCAATTTACCCCTCTGCACTCCTGAAAAAGCTAAAGCTACGAACTTATTATTTGGTCATTGTCTTGTACCAGCTCTCTTGTATTACAGCAGAATAGAAAGTGTGCACAAAACTAGTTGCTTACTGGTTGCCTTCCAGTGAGGATAAGCTGCTCAATATTCTCCCTTGTTCTGTGACTCTGTTCCCTGCCCTTCCTGCTACAGCATTCCAATCCTGTCAGCCTAGAAGTACTTTCATAAGAAAACCAGAGATTTTATCTGTCATCTTTCTACAGTATCTTTCTTTCCTAAGGAGGCTTCTTAGGCCAAAAGGTGACAATAAAAATGTGTTAGAATGTTGACTTTGCAGGGCCCCCAATATCATTGGAGGACTTAAAATGGTTTGGCGTGAATTATTTGAAGAAGAACAATTGTATATGTTCTTAGCATGCTTAGAAATATGGTTGAGGGTACACCACACATGAGAAAGGAACAAAGTAAGAATATTGTTATCTTCAGCAAATAAATAAATACCTTATCGTGCATACTTGGTACTAAACTGTACCAACAACAGTTGGCATATTTTGCTTAATTTAGCATCAGTAGAAATCTTCAATTCACCATTCCTCCAACTACCTCTTCTTCCTGTCCAGGAGTCCATAAATTACCCAGACAGCTTTTACTGTAGCTTAAGGAAGTCAGATATTTTTATTTCCCTTCTCTACTTGAAAACCAGGAAAATACTTAAGAGGATGTGTGAGAATTGTTCAGACAATGTAAAGTACATCTTTCAATTGTTATTATTTTTAGTCAGTTGACTGGTTTTAGCTGATTTTTGTGTAATTGCCAGGGTAATAGTTGGTGGGTCTCCAGGCCACTGATGAAATACTGTTTCTAGCAGAATTCTCTGCTTTTAATATAATAGAACAGTAACTTACATAAGTATACTATATCCAGAAGTAGCAGGGAGTTTTGCCCCTTGTTTAAGAGAGTGCAAGGTTACATTTTAGCTGTACAAATAAAGCAGAAAGCTTTGTAGGCTTGCAGTGCTCTAAGGAGTCATTTAATAATTGTGATTATAGCTGTAGGTACAAGTATGTGATCCCAGATACACAGCAAGATGCTTGGAGTGGTAACTAGAAGCCTCAGCTACTGAGGAAGCCCTGGTAGGTGCTGTCATACACCGAGCTGTGACTCACTGGCCAGCCACAGCAGGGGACCACAGGAGAGCCAGTGGAAGATGCTTTCTCTCTCAACAATTGCTAAGAGGATGATAGAACTAACAACTCCATAGTGTAGCTTCTGGAGTCTCACAAAGGCCTGATTGCCTTTGTCACAACTAGATAAGGGAACATTAGTAATGGTGTTATCATCCTGGGAATAGTCGAGCCCATTGTTATTACCCATTCAGGGGGTAGGCTTTCGTGTTCTACTAAACTCATTCTGGTGGCTTGGCTGTCATCTTCTCCTGAGAAGCCTGCATTTCAGGTGGACTTGAGGAATATATTCTTGTTCTGTTGAAAGTATTATGTCAGGAAAGAAGTGCCACAGTATTTCATTAAAGGTTTTCTTTCATCTCAGAGTGCCTTCAAAGGGTTGTCCTGAACCAGCAGTGACTGTATGTCAGGTACAGGTCATGGCTGTTCTCGGCTGAGATAAGTGGAGGCTAAAAAAGAGTAGGGAACACTGAAAGTAGAGCTTGCTTCCATCTCTCACCTACACCTTCCTAATATTTTTCTTGGCTTTTTAGCATTGGCTTTTATGAGCTGATTAAAATAGGTTGATCTGGATTTTTTTAAAAAGAATAAATAATAATTCAACTTAAAACAGTATTTTTTGCAAGTATTGTTTTCAGACAGATTGGTTCCTTAGCCTAGCTTAGCATGCGACTGTATCAGTGATGGTGCTGGCACAAGGGAAGTGATGGAAACCCACAGGAAAGAAGGATTTGACAGAACCCTCTGGCAGCAGCCTGCATCTGTGCTAGCATTAATAAGGCTACTATTTGACAAGATAACTCATTTTTACGAGTCCTTGGACTGGCTATGGCCATATCCTGTGAGAGGCTTGTCTGATATAATTGAGCTCCATAGGTTCAGATTAGATATTTAATGATTTAACTTTGCGCTGACAAGTTGTTAATCAGTTCAGGTACAGTTTGTCCTTTAGTAGCCACTCTGAAGCTTGCGTAAGCTTCATCTCTGGCTCATTTAGTCCTGACTCATACCATTCAGTGATTTAGTTATGTGCACAGCCTCTAACCTGCAAAAGGCAGGCTGCAGTGTGAGAACAGATCATTGGAATCGAGGTGCATTGTGCATCAGAAAACACCTGCACTGCTTTTACGAAACTGTGGATAACCTGCCTACGCCTCATGGTCTGCATGTGACATCCTGCAGCCTGCTTCACCAGAAGAAACAAAAGCTGAGCTTGAATTCCCACACACTGTAATGAGGTAAATTAAAGTGCAGTTTCTAAATTATGGTTAGTTTTCAGTTGGTAAGCTCTTGAAGGCTTACTGATTTGTACCTAGCTTAAACACACCTTTCTTTGCTCTGAACTTTGCATTGGGGAGATTGCTTTCATTTTGTAGTGCCCAAGGTAATAAGTGCATCAAAACAATATTGGGAATAAGTATAATCAGAGTAGCTCATATGATTTCATATAAGAAACACAACCTAACTTTTAATCACAGTAATGTTTCCTGTTTTAAGGGTAAAAAAAGACTAAAACATTAAATATCTAAGACACTATACGAATATAAGTAATTGAAAATATAATGTACTAGTTAAAATGTCCATGTATCTGACCACTTACCCAAATTCTGCCTGCCTTCTCCTTCAGAGAAAAGTATTTACAGTGTGGTACTTGTTCTCCTTTGAGTTCTAAGAAAAAAACTATTTGTTTGAATTTCTTACTGTGGATGGTACATACAAGGGCAAACTAAAATGTGATCTTTTTTTCTCGTAGTAAGTAGGAGCTGCTTATGAAAGTTTATGGGAAAATTTATGAGCTTCATGCTGTCGAAGGTGGTATTTGGCACTTTGTACTTCAAATCAGGAAATAGCTTACAAAGATGCATGGTATTAAAACCTGTGTGATGTGTCACAATGTTTTGGTTTTTGGGCCTTGCCTGAGAATTTGAAGTGATTGTTTAAGCAAGTTTTGTCATCCTGTGTTAGGGTGTGTAGCAGAGACATTTGCTTATGTGTTTTTGCTGACTGTCCATTTGCTGAATGGTTTAATACAGATTTCACTAAACATAGACCTCAGTATATGTTGTTGTAATTTCTCTTAATTGTAGATATATATATATATATATATATATATATATATATATTTAATCTCTGACATTCAGATTAGGTGTAAATTCAGGGTTTGTTGTGTGCTTTTGAAGGTGTTGCTAAGTTAGATTCAGTTAGTAGAGTTAGCAGCTAGCAGTTAAACTGGGTTGAAAAATGCATCTGGAGCCAGACTCTTGGTCGGTGTGTCTGCACAGGGCCATGCTAGTGGGAAGCAAGGCAGGCGATGGGGTGGGATGGGATGGAGTGGGATGTCAAAGCACTCAGTGAAAACAACCTTATGTGACAGTCTTTTCAGACTCTTCAAGTTGTGTATTGTTAATCTAAGCTTGTGTGTAAAATTTTGTAGCAGACTGAAGCCAGGGTCTTGGCTATCTTTTAGCAAGGTGTTCTCTCCCGTGTGTATGCCGGGATTTCTCCTGGGAAACATATTACTGGGCTGTGCTGAATGGTAGCTGTCCTGGGGCACATGTCCACTGCAGTGTGCCCAGCACCAGCGTGACCCTGTCAGATAGCTGTGTAGCAGTATTCATGGGGGTTTGAGCCTAGGCTGAGAAACCTTTCCTTCAACCTGGCTTGGTCTTCTGTTTCTTCTTTTCCCCTGTGTGTGGTATGGTGTTGATGTCTATGTAGACTTCTGCAATGCGTGTGACACCGTCCCGCACAGCGTCCTTGTCTCGATGGATGGACCAGTTGGTGGATAGGGAATTGACTGGATGGTCACGCTCAAAGAATTGTGGTCAGTGTCTTCATGTCCAAGTGGAGACCAGTGATGAGTGGCATCCCTCAGGGGTCAATACTGGGGCTGGCGCTGTTCCACGTTGTTGTTGCTGACATGAACAGTGAACCACTATTTTTTTCTTACCTTCCAAGTCTTCCCAGATGGGTGTTTTTGTATAAAAATGTAATTCAACTTTGATCCAAAGGAGCTTCAATTGGGTAAAGGATATTTCTCCAAGAAGGTTGTCTTGCATAAGTCACCAGTAGGAGATACTGTTCTTATTAAATAGAAGAACCAAGGTCATATCTACATATGCTGACTTGGTTGGTTTGGTTTGGTTTGGTTTGGTTTTTCTTTTCCCCTTCCTCTTCATTTTATTTTCAGCATTCCTCATAGGTAAGGCTGTAGATCATTTTAGTGCCTGTGCATGTGAACATTTTTTATATGGGTGTATTAATAAATACATTTATTTGTTTTTACAATGTATACTTAGTTGTGTAATTTTGTGTACAACTATAAATGTAATTCAGTTTGCTGGCTAGGAACACTTCAAGTTTTCAGCTACCAGTGTTGCTCTAGGCAACAATTTTTGATACAAAACCTCTTTTATTGCCTTACTATAAATTTCTTTGTGCAATTCTTTTTTCCTTTAATTAAGACCAGAAGTTCTTCTCTGTATGAATTTCTTTCCTTCCATTCTGTAATACATATATTATGTAAGTATATGTGGTTGTACATGATCTGGATTTGATCTTTGCTTTCTATGGAGTGATGTTTTCATCCCATCTGAGCACACGTGTACTTTTCTAGGTATGCATATTAACCTCTTCCTTAGGATTGGTCTTATCTTCCTTTCATTTTGTTTTGTTCAACTTGCAAATAAGCATTGGGAAGAAAAAGCTTTCTGTTACAGTATGCAACATCATTTGTTAATAACTATCTCTGAAATGATGGGGGACTCTTACACTCAGAATAGTGTAGGACTGCTGAAAACCTATTAAGATTAAGAAGTTTTCTGGTGTCTGTCTGATGTCCCACAGTATTATGTGATCTTTGCAAAAAAACTCCCATTCATAAGAATACTTGGGAAGTTGGAAACCTAGAAAGGAAAAGTGACTGGGCAATTTCTCATTTTACGCACCATTGTTCCAGTAATTATAAAGGCAATTCACCTGTCACTTTCATGCGAAACTTCGAAGGTGACTTATTCAAGTAAGTTATTCCATTACACCACCACCCTGTTGACATGAGAAAATAATCTCAGTTTCTGTTTAACTTAACGTTATCTTACTTTGTAAGACTTTGGAATTGCTGAACATGTTTTGTGCTTATCTTTAATTTTTTATTTTTGTGTTTTATTATGTTAGATGCTTTATGATTTCAGATGCATTCCCCATTTTTGAACCAGTATATTCTTTATATCATTACTGAACTATTTTCTGTCTGGTTTTAAGTACTTTTACTCAATCGTAGTTTTAATTTAATAACAAAATTCTTCTGAAAGCTGATAAAGTTTATCTGAATAAAAATATTAGTATGAAGTTGTATTTTTTGCCCTAAGGTAGAAAATTAAAGTGGTTCAGGGAGACATATCCTAAAAGCATAAGATGCTTTTGCAAGTAGGAGCAACACTTTTGCAGCTTATAGTAAGCAGTGAAGAAATTGCAGTATTTAAAGCTTTGATTTTTATTGTTAACTGTTAATTTGGTTCTGTACCTTGTTCTGAGGTACCCAGAGATGATCCTTTGTCCCATTTCAACTGCTGCTGTCACCAGAAGCCATTGCTAGTACTTGAAACTAGGAAATTGCTTAAAACAACTCCTTAAGTGCCATGTCATCTTTAAGGGAAAGACATCAATTTACTGTTCTGTAAGCTGCCTTGTGGCTGGCCTCACTAGCTCTGCAGGTGCAGAGTATGTGTTTCCCAAGCCACACATACTCCCAAGAGTATGTGTTTCCCAATCCAGAATACATTGTATTCCCTCACTGAAAGTTTTCCACCAGGATGGTCTGTCAAACAGTAGCTTGGCAATTTTACCTTGGGAAGTCTGCCCTCACCTTGATGATTTTCAAGTTCAGTGGGTCCATGTGCCATCCAGTCTGCTCCCAACTGGTTGCCATCTGAGAAGGGTGGGAGAGTACTACTACAGCGAGAGGTCATGGGGCAGTCAGCTGTGCCAGGCTGCTAAGAGGACATCCATTTCCATTTAGTTTCTTAAGGAGGAAGCTTGTGACCATGCAAGCAGAAGAGGGTGTTGCTTTGTCTTTTTCAGTTATCAAGGATCCCTTGTGCTACAGGTTTTGCTTCTCAGAAGCACTTGCTTTGCATGGTTGTCACCAAGTTGCTGCTGCTGTGCAAGTGGGAGTTTGCCTGCTCGTTACCTGTCTGAATGAGCTCTCAGCAATGCTGAGGAAATTGTTAAAGTTAGGGCAATATGAGCAAGATCTCTTGCATGTTGCTTCTGCTAGATACACCAAGGTCTGCCTGCCCAGTTTCTCTGGCGTGATAGTTTGATAGAAAGGCAAGGTGGCTGGCATGTCCAGCTGTGGCAGGCTCATGTGTGGTAACTCCTAGACAGATGTGACTCTGTACACTCTGGTTCCCTTAAAGTATGCCTAGCATCCTTTCCTAATGACCTGTAGGATTAAATGGGATTAAGGAAAAACCTTAACAGCAAGGGCCATTCCAAGTCCTTTGTACAGTCCTGGAAATCCAAGTCTGCTGTGTCAAGTTGAATGAGTAATACAAGGGAAAAAACAGTGGCATTGGTGGTTTTTTTTTTTGTTTGTTTGTTTGGGTTTTTTTGTGGTTTTTTTTTTTTTGGTGTTGTTTTTTTTTGTTTGTTTGTTTGTTTGTTTTTTTGTTGGAGGTGGCTTAACTACTTGGAGGGTGACTGTGTTACTTTGGATGTCTGCTGGTGACCCAGTGAAAAAAAGCCCAGCTGTTGGTTGGTTGGGGGTGCAATGCTGAGGTGATGTTGATGCACTTTCCGTTGTTGTAGACCAATCACTGTTTCTGTAAAAGGACTTATTCTCTGCTGTGGCCACAGAGAGTAGTGATGCACACTGAGCCAGTGGGATGCTTCAGTCATGCATCTCGTTGGCTCTGCTCATTGTTATCACACAGTCTTCTGAGAGTTCTGGTAGCTGGAGTTTTCCGATGTAGTCTCTCCTAGAAAACAGAGAGAGCTTTCACCTTACCCAGGATCAGACTTTGTGTACAATAGGCCTGACTGCTTATGCTTTCTTTGGATGGGTCTACCTGTAAGACTGGGAGATCCCAGGGTCTGGCACATGGTTGGAGTGTGGCATTAAACTCCTCCAATGAGGAGCTCAAAGGGCAATTCCTGCCTCTTGAGTTACTGTAAACGGTGGGGTGGCCTTGAGGTGTTGCCCTTGGGGGCATCCCTCTGGGGCCCTTGAGGTTGCACTGATGTGAATCCTGTGTGAACAGAAAAGGAATTGGAGCTGAATAGCGTTACTGTGGCACTCTTGGGGATGACGCAGCTTCAGTGTATGTCCTCTTTGTGTAAAACAGTAGTGTATATACTTGGTAATAAAAAGTCTCACACACATACACACACACACTATATATATATATAGAGAGAGAGAGAGAGAGAGAATATCATTCTAACTGATTTACTTCCAAGTGAAGTATCAGGAAACAGCGAAAAAGGGAAAATGAGGTCAGTTGCCTAGAGGACACACAGTCAGTGAAAATATCTGTAAATTCATCATTGCACCTTCCTGACTTTCAAAGAGGAAGGAGACCTGAGTACCTCCCTGAAAACACCCAACGAGGGTAGGAGAAGCTGTAAAGCATACACACTGGTTTTGAGTTTTTGAGAATTGAGAAAACAGTATAGTTTAAGTGTACAGGCACTTGTCTTTCTTTGAAAATCTCCTTTTCATCTTCATGTTAAAACATGTCGTAAATTTTCTATTACAGACTTTCTTCTTCCCTTGCTATTGCTCTGTTTACTTGATTGATGGCTTGGCTTCACGAGCGAAGATTTGGGAAGGGCTTTAACCATGCTTACTACAAGCATGATGACCAAGGGCATGTGGAATATGCAAATCTGGTTGGAAAACATTGTAGGTTTTAAAGCCTTTTGATGTCGACAATTGTATGATTCCATTTCTGTGTCAATCTGTAAGCACTAGTATAGTCTTTGTAAATATAAGGCTTTGTCCAGGTATATTATTTTGGAGGGGGAATTATTCTTTATCATCTGAAAGAGAACTGGCTACTGAATTAAATATTTCTTGTATTGAAAGAAAGTTTTAAGATTGCAAATGTGCATTTTTAATGCAGAAAATATTAAGAAGGCTTTTACTTTAACACCTCTGTTAGGGAGGGGCTGAAATGTGTCACTTTGCCTGAGCTCAAAGGATGTATTTGTAAATTGACTCAGAGATGTTCAGTCCCTTCACTGCCTCCCCAGCACTGTTGGTGTGTGCCGATTCCCTAATTTTTAGGGTGCAATGGGGGGTGATTCAGACCTGGAAAGCCAGCAGGGTTTTGCCCTGAGTCTCAAGGTGACATGCGGGCTGGGGATGGAATGGAGTGGTTGGACACTGCAGTTTGGGAGCTGTGAGTGAAGGAGTGGGAAGACGCCCTTCAGCTTCTGCTCTGTTTGCCTCACACTTGGTTCCCTGTTGTCTAGAAATGTCTCTGCTCTGTGCACCCAGGCCAGGCCCATTCAGGCTGTCTTTCCTTCCTCCCTTCCCTTTCCCCCACACTGCAGGCATAGGTCACTGGCATGATGTTTTCAAGTTAATTAAAATGGAGTTTTCTTATGTGACTTAATATTGCATGCAGTAAATGTGGGTTTCTTTTTCCCTGTGTACATATGACACTGTATAAAAACATATGGTATTCATTTGTAGAAGATGTGTCTCATAATGAGAAGTACAGATGTCTAGCATGGGGAGCTTGGGCCTGTAACTAAAAATCACAGATAGTAGTATTCAAGAGTGCATAACATTGCTCTTGTTCTTCTGTACACAGTGTGTGTACATATGGCAAATGAAAAAAGGGGTTTTATTTATAGAAGCATCTGCATATGGATTATGCTTTATTTCAGTTTTAATGTGTTATATGTGAAGCATTGTATTTCATTTTCCTTGATTATTATTCAGGTCTGTAATCATAGCTACTTAGTGTTGCAAGTAAGTGCTATTTTTACTCTGTTTACACACAGGAATACATCTAAAGTTGAGTAAGGGCTTTAACCTCTAGATATATGGGGAAAGTTAAAAGAGTATAATGTCATTTTTGCTTGCATTTTTTTCTGGCAGTTAACCCTCCACTGAAGTGTTTCGTTTGGGAATGCTGGGTGAGAGTTACAGCTAATATTAGGGATGCAGTAATTTTAAAAAGACAAATTGATGTTGCTTTATATAACTGATTGACATCTTCCAAAAGAGACTGATACCTTTTTAGAACAATAATCATGGAGAACGTTATCAGCTGAAAAACCAGAGGCGGCACCTCTATGTTCATTCATTTAGAAGCTGGTATCAAGCATGTTCCTACAATGCTGGTAAAGAAAGGTGTGTTGGTTAGAAAGGAAAACAAGTAATTTTGCTGAATAATTTCTATTAAGAATTATGATCTGAATAATTTATAAATCTAAAAAATTGTTTTGGGTTTTTTGGGGGGTTTTGTTTTTATTTTACTACCGGTATTTAATATTCAAATCCCAGAGTTCTTGCAGTCCCTGCCTATATCCTCTTTTTGATGAGTGTAATTTAAACTAAAGTTGGTAAGAGCACTTTTGGTTTTCTGTTTCCATAATTCTGGAAACAATTTTTTTTTCTCCTTTTTCTAGCAGCAGATTTTCTTTTCAGCTGTGGAGCAAGCAGTGACTCTCAGCCCTCCTTTTCTGACCAGTCTTGAATGCTTCCTCTTGCCACCTTAAAATATGATGCCAGTCTTCCATGACAGTGTTAAGTTTTGATGAGCTCCCTGCCCGTTTACCCACATGCCAAGGAGATGGCTTACACCAAAAAAGATTCAGATCTAAGAGTGAAGAACAAAAAAATGTAATGCTGTTAGTTGAAATGAGAAACAAGGATTATGTGCAAAATCATGATCAACTAAACAAGATACATACGGAATGGTTTTTTTAGGGTTTCTTTTTTATTTTGAATAGTTGTTCCTATAAAATGACAGGTATATAATTTGCATGTTTTGTTTATTTTGCCTTATTTTCCAGTGTTTGTTTCTTTTCTTGTGTTCCCCTATTGTTTGGTTTGTGTTATGTTTGTATTTGTCTTTCTCCTCTCCCGGAACAAAACCAAACCTCAGCTAAATCCTTCCTGTTGAAGTTTTTATTATGTATTCAAGCCTTGATGCTCAGAACTTGTGGAGTGGTAGCAAGTAGCACAGTAGTGAACACTATGGTAGACTTGCTTCCAAACTTGCACATGTATGCAGATGTATATTCAGACTGGTAGCTCTACATCTGTGTACTTAATCTGTAAGCAAAGGGACATACCTATGCATACAAGCGTCAGTAAATCTTTTCAGAGAGCTGCCAATGTTCAGGAAACAGAGGTGGTATTGAAGGGGGAGAGCGAAGGGGAGAATCTGTAGTTCCAAGTTGCTTCCTTCTTGCTTGGTTGTCTACTGACCATGGCTTTAACAGTTGCCTTTGAAAATTAAAAGTAAGAATTGTGACTGGCTGCCCTTTTCAATCTCTTTTCTTTTGCTGCGATGACAGTGGACTTTTCTGCTGCCCTTTGTGCAGTGGGTCTGTGGAGAAGGGGTAGGAAGGAAGCAGCTGGATCCGGGCAGACCTGCACTGTCTCCTGCCTCTGCCATGACATGCGTTCCCTGGC